>JAWQFJ010018845.1:0-7500 GCA_034096865.1 Theodoxus fluviatilis
ACTTTAGGGTATGCAATAGTATACACAACGCAAATACGAATTTTTTCGAGGATACATTTCGCATTGGGTCTGTACCCAGCTGATGGGCCAGCAAGACGCTGTGAGCCAACAAACCACCTTAAGACCTTGGCTCTCTATACTGCGCACGAATCGTAACACATCCAACACCCCCCAACAAAGCAAACAGGACATGGGGGAAATGATCTGACTATTTAAGAGTGCGTTGTAATGTAGGAGGAAAATGTCAAGACGGAACGGATTTTGTGTTTTTCTGCAATAAGAGGTTCGTATCTAAGTATAGTTTATTTATTGTGGTTTCCGGCAAAGCTTAAAAAAAGGAAATTGCTATTTTTACTGAAGTGCGCTTTGAGGTAATAAGGAAACAGCGTTCAAAGGGATAGGAGTAAAAAGGCAGAGAGAGAGAGAGAGAGAGAGAGAGATAAAGATGGTGATTGAGGACGGGAATTAAGTCGTAGGGAAATTGCAACATGATAAATTCCTCTATTTGATCCTGATTTGATGTCTGATATAAAAACAAAATCGTGAACTACTACGCGTGGGAATATGATTCCCTCTTTCTTGTCTTCAAATGAAATGGAATAAAACCAGGAAAGACGTCTTGGTTCAGTACATCAAAATAATAAAAGCAAAGAAATGTCTTGATGTCGTCATTTGCCCCCCCCATAAAATATCTTCAACGAAAATGGGAACAGATATCCACTAACAAACACATAAGAGTGCCTGTAATCTCGCGGTTGTTTGAAAATGCCTCAGCTTCATCACAGATTGAACCTGTGAAGGTAATTAAAATCGTGACTGTTTAGATCGTGAAATATATTCCACGAGCCTTG
This sequence comes from Theodoxus fluviatilis, assembly GCA_034096865.1. Taxonomy (NCBI): domain Eukaryota; kingdom Metazoa; phylum Mollusca; class Gastropoda; order Cycloneritida; family Neritidae; genus Theodoxus; species Theodoxus fluviatilis. The sequence continues at coordinate 852 of JAWQFJ010018845.1, forward strand.
ACATTGCAATTAGAGACACTTGGTTTACAAGTATGGCCAATATCAGATTCTTTGTAGTTTTATCTTGAAGCTTCTTGATAGTCATCCTACAAAACACAAGTCTCGATTATCTGGGCCGCATGAAATCCCAGAGAGCTCAATGCTCTTACAGACAAGAGTGAGATGTAACCCCATTTTGTCAATACTCAGTCTCCCCCGTGAATATATGAATAAGTTTACAACAAGTATCAAGATGATGTTACGTTTTTGTTTAGTGAGTCACGTTTTCCTGGCTAAGTATCATTCATAAGATTTTCACTCCCTTGCATCCGTAACAACACTGTGGGACCACACTTGAAACGTCTTAGTAGCAAATTTCTTCAGCCGTGCAAAGTTGCATTGGGAGATTGACTTTTCCCTGTTGAAAAGGTTGGCTGGCGCTACCGAAGCGACAGTAGCGACAGGAGAGAAAGCAGTCTTCGTATCAGCTTGCAAAGGCCGAGGAAGGGCCATGCTTGATGTGTTCAGTCCTGTATTAAACCAGAGACAGGGTTCCCAAAACTAGGATATGCTAACAAGAGCAATCCTAAAAGCATTTCCGGTCTTTGTAAAGTGATTGCTGTCATCATACAGGAGGCGGTATCAAAACTGGGTTGATGAGGCAGGCAGTGTCTGGTTTTAGGAAGGTTTGTACTACAAGAACTGGCTGAGTGGACGTTGCGTATTATTACAGCAATCGCAAGACACACAAACACACACGCACACACACGCACGCACGCACACACACAAACACACATACACACACAAACACACACAAACACACACACACACACACACACACGCACGCACACACGCAAACACACATACACACACAAACACACAACACACACATACACACACACGCACACACACACACACACGCACACGCACGCACACACACAAACACACATACACACACACAAACACACACACGCACGCACGCGCGCGCACGCAAACACACACACACTCTCACAAACCAAAAACGGCCTTTTGCATTGCCTTTGCTATCAGATCCTTGTCCGGGGAAACCCGCCTCAGAAATTGCTATACCTACATGTGCTCCTTGTTGTCATGTTTGCTTTGTCCCCTGGAATCCAGTGGTCTATCTTGTATCTACGTGTTGACAGCTCCGACCACAGCTCGTCTGACCCTGCCTTCCTAGAGTTCGTCATGCCGCAGTTCGCCACATTCTTCACCAAGGAAGGGTCGCGCCCGCAACGTTTTATCCTATATAAACTGGATATTCCTACACTTCCACGTGATCCTTCTGGTCATTTATGTTTTTGTGAAAGCATCAGCTGCGACTTCTAAATAAACACCGAGGACGTACAAGGTGTTGTTCTCCATGCACACAGCAAAATGACGTGTGTAAACACCCAGCAGTGTCATTCTCTGCCGAACATACGGGTGGATCCCATCCCTGTGTCCTGCTTCCGCTTTCACAGCCGCAATGTCAACTTCTAGCTGCGAATCCTGTCGAAAAAGGAGACACCGAGGAAATATTAATAGGTCAGTTTGAATACCAGACAAGCAGTGAGCTAGATAACAGTTCAACCTAATAAAGTCCATCCCTTCATCCCTCCTGCACTCGAGTTTCTGTGGAATGGTGTTGACTTTATCATCAGTTTATGAAGAATTCCAATTGACTCATTTCGCTACATGTCTTGTTTTCCAAAGTACTGGAAGTTTGTAATGAAAGGTGCCTTTTCATGTATAGTCATACCACACTGTTCATTTGGAATGGGAAAGATTGTGTGACAAAGACATATACAGACCAATGCTGTTAATAACTTTCCAAACTACACAGTTTGTACGAACAGAAAGCAGAGAGATTGCAATATGTGTGACAATTGTGTTTCTTCATATATTAGCTGTAGAAGTTCAGCAGCAGTTGAAGAAGGCAGGTAATGAGGTGGATGGTCCAGCGGCTCCGGTCGTCTGTTCCTCTCTCTGCGGTGTAATTCCACTGACAGTCAAAAGGTGTCGACTGCGGGGATGGCGGCGGTCAAGATCTCACTACACAAGCAAGTATGAACATAGAAACTACATCCGTAGTAGAAAGGTTTCCGCAAGCCAGGCGCTCTTCACACCAATCTAGAGCTGCGATCATTCGGACAAAACAATAGTATTCCCTGCCCACCATCTGGACACTGGACTCATCACTCTCATCTGGATTCTTCAGGAACCAGACTAGCACGGCCACACTGGTTCGTGTTCTTGCAAGAGAAAATACGTCTGCGCAGCCACATGCGCACGATGAGTGAAGAGAGTGCTCTCCCCTACAGCAGGCGGCGCTGCGGTTTCCTCAGAGACGTCACGGAGGAAGGGAGGCCAGGCACAAATACAACATATGCTGTAATACGAGGGATGAACATTACACTGGCGGGGAATGGTGTTAAATCAGAAGGTAAAGAGATACATATAGATGCTAAGTTGAATGGATGATGGATGGACGGATAGATGGTGGATGGATGGATTGATAAAAGGCTGGATTGCCCAGTTGAATGAATGAAATTATGCGTTGATGGTGGATAGTTAACAACGACTAGTAAGAAATGGACAGACAGGCTGTTGATTGATTGATTGAGGAGGAGGAGGAGGAGGAGGAGGAGGAGGAGGAGGAGAGGAGAAGAAGAAGAAGAAGAAGAAGAAGAAGAAGAAGAAGAAGAAGAAGAAGAAGGAAGAAGAGGAGGAGAGAGGAAGGAGAAGGAGGAGGAGGAGGAGGAGGAGGAGGAGGAGGAGGAGGAGGAGGAGGAGGAAGGAGAAGAAGAAGAAGAAGAAGAAGAAGAAGAAGAAGAAGAAGAAGAAGAAGAAGAAGAAGAAGAATGAAGAATGAAGAAGAAGGAAGAAAAATGAAGAAGAGGAAGAAGAAGGAAGAAGAGGAGGAGGAGGAGGAGGAGGAGGAGGAGGAGGAGGAGGAGGAGGAGGAGGAGGAGGAGGAGGAGGAGGATCGAGGAGGAGGGAGGAGGAAGGGGGAGGAGAGAGGGAGGAGGGAGGAAGAAGAGAAAGAAGAAGAAGAAGAAGAAGAAGAAGAATAATAATAAGAAGAAGAAGAAGAAGAATTAGAAGAAGAAGAAGAAGAAGAAGAAGAAGAAGAAGAAGAAGAAAAGAGAGAAGGAAGAAGAAGAAGAAGAAGAAGAAGAAGAAGAAGAAGAAGAAGAAGAAGAAGAAGAAGAAGAAGAAGAAGAAGAAGAAGAAGAAGAAGAAGAAGAAGAAGAAGAAGAAGAAGAAGAAGAAGAAGAAGAAGAAGAAGAAGAAGAAGAAGAAGAAGAAGAAGAAGAGAAAAAGAAGAAAAATGGGTGGAAGAGAGGGAGAAGGGAAACCAATGAAAAAGATAAACAAATGTAACAGAGCAGAAACTACATGACAGCGGATACACGAACAGAAACATTTTACAAGAGATATATTCAGGCAGGAAAAAACAACAGACACTCATCTACACAAACACTCATCCATACACACACACACGCACACAAACACATACACACACACTCAAATACACACGCACAAGCACACACATACGCACACACTCATCTACATACACACACGCGCGCGCGCACAAACACACTCATCTAAACACACGCATACACACTCACACACACACAAACATACACACACGCACAAACACACACTCATCTGCACACAAGCATCCTCATACACACTCATCCCCACACACACATCCACACACACACACTCATCCCCACACACACATCCACACACACACACTCATCCACACACACACATACACACACACACACTCATCCCCACACACTCATACACACACACACACACACACACACACACTCATCCACACACACACACTCATCCACACACACACACACACACACACACACACACGCATACACACACGCACACACACACACACACACACACACACACACACACACACACACACGTACGTGACGCAAATGCGAGAGAGAGAGAGAGAGAGAGAGAGAGAGAGAGAGAGAGAGAGACGGAGAGACAGATATACAGAGAGACGGAGAGTGGAGAGAGAGAGAGAGAGAGAGAGAGAGAGAGAGAGAGAGAGAGAGAGAGAGAGAGAGATGACCACGAAGACGTCAAACTCACTTGTGCCAGGCACCCAGGGGCCTACTTCGACTTGTGGAGTCGTCAGGCCAGGCCCTCCCGGGGTGACCCCGTTATTTGTCCGCGTCTTGTCTCAGCGGAGCATCTTCATTGCCCCCACCAGGGGGCAGGCCTATTCGACCAGGTTCGAGAGATAAAGGCGGGTTTAGGGGCCATTAAAATTATAATGTTCCATCTATATTTCTCGACGCGGTGTAGGTTGTTCATAGCAGTCCCATCCGCATCCCCAAAGGTGGCTTTATGGGCTGTTTATTGCGCTCGCCCAATCATGCCACACCGCCCTCTGGAACGAGTAGGGTGAGGTGATGGCGAGGGAGAGAGGGAAAGGAAGAGGAAAGTGAGAAAGAGATTCAGACAGAGAGAGAGAGAGAGAGAGAGAGAGAGAGAGAGAGAGGTGGGAGGATGGACAGACGTGCAGGCAGGCAGGCAGACAGACATACAGACAGACACACAAACAGACACAGACGGACGGGCGGACGGACGGACGGACGGACGGACGGACAGAAAGACAGAAAGACAGAAAGACAGAAAGACAGACAGACAGACAGACAGACAGACAGACAGACAGACAGACAGACAGACAGACAGACAGACAGACAGACAGACAGACAGACAGACAGACAGACAGACAGACAGACAGACAGACAGACAGACAGACAGACAGACAGACAGATAAACGGACAAAGTACGAGTCAGCACTTGCCTTCATACGACTAATGCTCTTATCAACAAAGAGAAACAGAGACATAAATGCATACACAGAGAAGACAACAGTTCAGATGAAGAAATGGCGATGGCAACACAGGCAGACTGACGCTTGTAGTCAGCAGTATGGAAGACAATGTCCAAGACGGTCTAACAAATGGAGTAATGATGTATGGATGGGTCGATGAGACATTATATGCTTTGTTTATCGCCCAAATTATGCCTAAACTTCACAGAAAGAGCTCTGAGACGATCTCAGAAATGACACGTGCAACTAGCTTGATTTGTTTCTGTGATATTCGTCTTTGCTTGTCTTTTTTCAAAAGAATCTGTCACGCATAGTGCAATCTTTTGCAACGGCATTTCTTCATTCTCTGAGTGTGTGCGCGCGCACGGGCTCATGCTAAAGCAAGCGAGCAAGCGCGCACAACACACATACATAATTATTTGCTGACACACACACGTGTATACACTTACGCATATACACAATGGCATGTGCACACACACACACACACGCGCGCGCGCGCGCGCGAAAATACAGACATTAAATAAATTTATATCGTATACATTCATACTCACATATCCAGCTACCCTACACACTACTGCTTAATCGTACCGAAATGCATCTGCGGCCTTTCGTTCATCATGTGTGACGTCTTCACATTCTTGCTGTCTTCTGCTTCATCTCAGGCAGAAATGTCATTGTCACCTGTCCCCCCGTCACCTTCCGCATGTGATTCAACCTGTCAGCGTCCTGGCCACGATTTCCCCAGCATTCCTTTTTCATGAGTGGACACTGGTGAATGAGCACGACAGCAAAACTAATCTTCTCGGAGCCGTCCCTGATTACTATTCAAGTTCACCGACCGAAACGAATCAATGGAGAATCCAAGGAATTCATCAGGCTAAACGGCAGACCGTTCCCAAGGGGGACAGAGCTCACTCCTTCGACAACTCAATCTAGTTTTTATTGCTGCACTGCCGTCATTGACGGCTTCGTGACTCTGGGTGGGGAGGCCTACGGGGGTCGAGAAAGAATTGGAGGAGGAGTACGAGGCCAGGAGTGGGGGTGGAGGGTGGGGTCAAAAGGGGAGGTCAGCTCAAGGGGGCAATGAGATGTATGGAGAGGTTGAATGGAGGGGGGTCAGAAGTAGAAAAGGCCAATGGAGGATGCGAGAGTAGGATGGGTGGAGGGGCTGAGGAGGGAGGTGGGGAGGAGAAGGTGGGAATAGGTTGTTTGGGTTGGGTCTGGTCAATGGAACTCACTACAGTTCTCGACTTCATCCAAGATTCATAGGAGGGGCTCTCCCAGTAATTGTGTGGGATGGTCACGCTTCTCTACAAAGAAGGAGAGAGAGAGAGAGAGAGAGAGAGAGAGAGAGAGAGAGAGAGAGAGAGAGAGAGAGAGAGAGAGAGTTGAAAAGCGATTTTTCTCTGTTGATGGAACTAAAATTGTAAGAATGAACGTCATTTCTGCAATTGTTACGAAGAATAATATATGATGATGGAGGTATTTCCCATTTTAGTGCAAGACTTCGCATTGGTTACTTTTCCTGTATTTGAAGGGGAAGTTTGCTAAAAGTACATCCCACACACTGCAGACGCAGAAGATGTTTCACGGCGAGATGGAACTGGTTAAAACTATGTCGGTTAAACGACACGCGTTATTGTCTTTTTTTATGTGTGTGTGTATGCGTGTGTGTGTGTGTGTGTGTGTGTGTGTGTGTGTGTGTGTGTGTGTGTGTGTGTGTGTGTGACAACTGCGCGTTCAGAACTCAGGTGTTGAAAGCATTGCATAGGCATTTCCGAACGTATG
>JAWQFJ010018845.1:12500-22500 GCA_034096865.1 Theodoxus fluviatilis
ACTTAGTCTTCGACACAGCAATAGGAAGGCACTTAGAAACAAGGACACAACGTAGAATAGGAACCAGGCTGTGGCACTGTCTTGATGAGAGCATGTTGTATTTGAAAATAGCATGTGCGAGTGGGATGGTTCAAGAGATCATGATTTGTTAGAGACTGTTTTGCTACGCATTTATTCTCTGTATGTTCATTTAATGCACAGTAAACTTTAGTAGATCACTGATGACGTTTAAGTGGTGCATTGCTATTTTGCTGCCCATCCTTCTCTCTCTGTGTTCATTTCATACAAAATAAACTTTCAGGAAAACAAACAAGATAACCGGTGACGATATTGTTGCTGTTTGGTTAGATCCGTCAACACAAACGATCTCCACTAATGCCTATAAATCTATGTCAAGGAGTGAAGTCGGTTTTGGGGTTCCCCTGATGGCTGTGGATGTAGCATTAACCCACTGCGTCTCCCCACGCGATTTTGCAAAAGGTGAATTAATCGAGGCTTGACTTGTTCTTAATTAATATAACCAGCTCCAATGATATACGTGATCGACGGCCTTACATAGCCAATCAAGGCTGATCGGCCGTAAAACGCCATTTGCGATTCATGCGTCGTTCTCTTATGGCAGTTGCAAGTAACGAGACTGTTCAAGCAAGGAAAAGAAAAGGGGTTGGAGGCTAGGGGAGGATCACAAATTTCAGTTTCGGCCGCAGGCGTAAAAAAATTGTAAACAAATAAATGGTCATTGGATGTTAAACATGGATGTTTATGGACTTGCGCAAGACATCCAAACAGACGGGTAAAATTATAAAGTGTTTCCTTTAATGCTGACGTTGAGTCGGATAAAAAGGTTTTATAACATTTTTGTTCAAGGATTACTTCATGAAACAGAATGTCCCTGACTATTTTCCAAATGTTTTTTCTTTGGAAAGTTATCGTGCAGCACACAGAAATTGCAATAGAGCTTTATTTCGTTGTGTGACAGATTCAGAAAGTCAACAGCATTTTTATTCGACGTTAACTCATATTCAGTCAGAGAAATACTGCTGCAATTTATAATTTTTAATGGTCCTTTGACAACAGAAGCAAACTCCTAATTTAGTTTGTTGCGCACTATCTCTGTCACTGAATGGTATACTTATTGACAGAGGTTTCATAATCGCCTGTAATGTAGGAAGTTAAATGTTTGTTAAAATTCTAATGATCTTCCTCTTCATTTGCATCTGCTGTGGTCAAGAGAATGTTGAGCAATCGACTAGGAAAACATGCCACAAGAACTGCATTTACAACTGAATATTGTCAGTTGTTTCCTTTTTAAATGAACAATTTCCACCTTTAAAAAAGCATTAATCATCCTCCGCCTCCACTTCCTTCTCCTTTTCATCGTCATCATCAGCGTAGACACAGTCTTTCTGTTTGGGACTGTAGTAGTGGTAGTGGTAATAGTGCTCCTTCGTCGTCGCCGTTGTCGTGGTGGTGCTGGTGGTAGTAGTTGAGGTGGTAGTAGTAGTTGAGGTGGTAGTAGTTGTGGTGGTGGTAGTAGTTGTGGTGGTAGTAGTAGTTGAGGTGGTAGTAGTTGTGGTGGTGGTAGTAGTTGTGGTGGTAGTAGTAGTGGTAGTGGTAGCAGTAGTAGTAGCGTCTAGCAGCAGCAGTAGTAGCGTCGTAGCAGCAGCAGCAGTAGTAGTTGTTGTTGTTGTCGTCTTTGCCGCAGTGAATGCATGTACAATCTGTAGGTTTATGTACCTGTGAGCTTTGTACGCAGATGCATGTGTGTGTGTGTGTGTGTGTGTGTGTGTGTGTGTGTGTGTGTAGCTGCACACATGTGTGCTTGATGCGAGCTTGAGTGTGTGTGTGTATCTGTGTGTGCATGAGTGCGTGCGAGCGTGCATAAGTGTGTGTGCGCGCGCGCGCGCGCGCGCGTGTGTGTGTGTGTGTAACGCGCGCGTGTGTTCCTGATACTTGAAAGATCCTACGGGGAAAGTCATTGGAAATCGATTACTAAACCCGCTAAATCAAAAGGAAGACGTGCCTGCCTGCACGTTTCGCTGAGAGGCCTTCCGACTGCAAGCCGCAGGCTCTTCTAGCACCCTTGCATCCGCACTGTTCTCACCTTCAGCACTCTCGGCACTCTCCCGAGGTTCAAGGTCACGTGCACCTCAGAAAACAATGGAAGAATATGTGCCGCTCACTCTGTTGTAGGGCCAACAGTTGTGGTGTGCCAGCACGGTGCCCACGAGGAGTTCCCACGTCGTGGATTGATTCATGTTTTCTTACCTTGTAAGCAAATAACTCCTCGCGCTAAATCCAAGTGTTATTTATACAAGCAATGACGTTTTCTTCGGCGCAATCGTCGCGGACCGCACAACAACCAACAAGTGACATTCACACCCCCACGGTTTATTTGTCTTGCTTCCAAACTGCTTTCAGCCAGCACATTCAGACAGCTACATCAATGAAAGTCTACGAGAAAGAGCGTGAGCGAGCGAGAGAGTGAGAGAGCGCGAGAGAGGGAAAGCCAGGAGGTGTTGTAAAAAAAAGGCAGCGTAAGGTGACTTTTGGGTGGTCTTGTCCCGGCAATACAGACAACGGAAGCACAGATTTTGGCATCACTGTCGCGACCCCCGATGTCGGTCACGTAATTGTAGTCACGGGTGACTAGCAGGGGAGCAAACCAGACCCCCTCTGCTGCAGAGGCTGCGGCAGCCCTGTCAGAATTACTGCCCTTGCAGCATCCCTTGCATCAGTCTTATTAGTGCCATGGGTCTCTCAAGGGCGACGTGACCCTGTCGCAAATAAAATGGGAAATCTTTCTAAACATGGAATTTAAACATGGGTAAAAATTACGCATAGTCACGCAAATTTGCAAAAATGGACAGACAGACCAACAGATAGACCACAGACAGACCGACAGACCGACCGTCCGACACACAGACAGGCAGACCGGCAGACCGACAGACGGACGGACGGACGGACGGACGAGGAGACGGACGGGCGGGCGGGCAGGCAGGCAGGCGGATAATAGATGAAACATATTCATAAGAATAAATTAAACGATCAGACAATATTACACAATAACATTTGACGATGGGATGAGAAGAAATTATACAATGCAAGATGAGAGGAGATGTTATCAAATCAGTCTGGATGGGATTGGGTTAGATTAGTTTATATGAGATTAAGTCAGATTGGATTAGACTAGACACAGAAGGAGACAGGGATAGGCGTATGGTGGGACAGAAGTACGCACAAGCGCTCAGACCAAAGAGACATAAAACTGTATTAATGTAAATATTAAATGGGTTGTGCTTCCATATACAAGACATATGCGAAATTCGAAACGCAGAATTTTAGTTCACTTTGTCATCCAAAGCATTGTTGTTCATGAAAATATTTCCGTGTCCACAACTGACCTACCATTACGTAGTGACGATGGAATAATACCACTCACATCAATCAACGAACGAAGATATAAAAGGAAACAGAAGGAAATGGAATCCACATGGTGAGGACAAGCTGAAGAGACACCATTAAGTTTAACTGGCGCAGTAACAAACAAACAAACAACGAAAGAGGGGGACGGACAACGTTTAGCTGGCCAGGAAACACAACTCAACTCAATCTTAGTACACTTCGACCAATCTTTTACAGGAAAGAGACGTGGCGTTTTTCCCGCTCTTGCGAAAGTAAGCGGAATACAACCTTTCCACTTCCTGTGCAGAAAAAAGCGCGACAACTCAGCTGAGTTGCTTGCTTGGTGACCTACGCTGCGGCCTGGGGAGCTATATGGAGAGAAGGTATCCGGCAAAAGCTTTCTCCACGCCGCTTCCAGCCTTGAGTCAGCTCCAGCCGCTGGCGAGATGAAAGCGAGTCACGTTGCCAGGGCCAGAAGTTGGGGACCCAGGTCACTCCCGCCACCATCAGCCACCATCGCCACTTCCTGTCTGGCAGGGGCACTTGGCCCGCCTGGCCCAACTCCCGCTCTAATGCCTTCCACACTCGGCCCCCCAGCCTCCAGCTGCTGCATCAGCCTGCATCACCCAGTCTGCTCCGGCAGCCGTCCGCCGTCATCCAGCATCACCTTGAAAGAATCCAGCAGCTGTCAGATATTTAGTAGTCATCATCCAGCAGCAGCAGCCGCAGCAACCGCAGCAGCAGCAGCAACAGCAGTGGGCATTCAGCAATATCAACTAGCCACCGTCATCAACAACCATTCATCATGAACATCACTCGTCTGCCATCAACACCGACCTTGTGCGACCAACATCAGCTCTCCGGCAACCTCTTTAACCACTCAAGAATATGAAAAACATCAGTAGCATCCTCCGTTAATCATCAACACTAGTCATCCATCGTTTTATGCAACTTTCTTACCAGCACAATCACCCACAGAAAGTACCGATCCTCCATCATGAATATTAAAAATCCTCCAGTAACATCAACGTCATGCAGCGCCATCAATGTTGTCCAACCACCTACAGCACTCACCTTTTAAAACATAATACACTATCCTCAAATATTGACCAGTGTCAACTATCCACAGTCTTCAACCATCCAGCAACATCAATTATCTACTTACATCATCAGCCATCCCCCAAAAGTATCAACAATCTGCGGTTCATTAACAATAATTACCAATTATCATAATAAATAATCCACATTCTTTATCATCCACATCAACCTCATCAGCCATCGCATAACATGAACAACTCCACATCAAGTCGGGTTATATTGCACCATCAATCAATAATCTACCAGGGTCAATCAATTAAGCACATCACAATCAACTACTAAAAACTGCCATCTCCAGCAAAACTGTACCATCATCAACCGGCATCCAAAATAAACCAATGTCAGACATTCACCCGCGCAGAATAACCACTGACATTGATGCTTGAGCATCTACCAAAAAATGAAATCCAACTTTTACCTGGGTCCATCACTAAAGCCTCTGCTGAAGATCTACTGATAATGATCTTCTGCAATCACTCTGTGTTTACAAACATGCATGTTTCAGCATCCATTTACTTACAGGGACTTCCAACATCCACTAGCACACAATGACACCTTACAAGACAAGCATCTCTTGCAACAACAAGCAAATTCCAATCTGGAGTTTGCACAAACGTCCACCTTCAGCCAGGAGTTACATACATCAATCATACACAAAAAAACAAATCATATTAACAGCCAACACTCATAACCAATTGATTTCCATCACCATCTATCAACATTCAAAGTCAACTAGTATTCATCATAGGTCGACATCCACTAGAACTTACCTTCCTTTAAACATTCAGCAACTATCAAAATTCAACATTAATTAACATCTGTTTGTATCCAACATCAACCAGCATTTGTCATAATTTACGCTCATCAGAACCCGACACCAATCACAATTAAACATGATCAAAATCTAACAACGCTTAACATCGTTTCGAATGCGACAAACATGTATGTGAACATCCTTCCAGACAGCAACATCCGTCATAATTCTACGTCTATCAACATCCAACAGCATCCGACTCGCGTCGTAAATCAACTCTCATGAACATAACATCCAACATTCATTTTATTTCAATATCAGTTATCATTTATAGACAGCAAACAAAATCTAAGATCCATCACAAGTTAAAATCCATTCATGTCTGTCAGAATCATCAGCACCTGACACCTGCTCATAATTCAGTCCATCAACATCTACCAACATCCATTAATACCCAACACTCACCAGAAGTCAAAGATAATTAATATTTAGCTGAAGTCATCAACACCCAGCACCTAATATAACTAAACGCCCATCAACTTCTACGTGTATACAAATCCTGGAGTGTAGGACATCCAACAGTATTCAACATTTAATAATGGGCATCATCATCTCCGTATGTTCGCCATCCTCTACAATTCAAAACCCACAAACATCTGCATCATCTGCCAATATTCATAAAACATTCCCACATTCACTGACATCTACCAATATCCAAAATCAACCACCGTGGACAAACTTTCGCCGACCATCAAACATCGGTCTCCCACTGGTACCAAACGGCCGCCTCGTCAACTTCCACCATCAGCAACCTCAGCGCAGGAACTTGTCGACAACAGCAGCCAGAACTGCCAGCCGACGGCCACCACCACAGCCTGCCCCCTTTTTCTTCCCCACACGCCTTTACCACCACCCCTCCCCTGCATTTTCCCTAACTCCCTCCCCCAACCCCCTCTTTCTAACCTCTCCTCCCCTTCTCCACCCCCTCCACTTCTATTCAAAGACCGAGCTGCTCCAACAGAGAGGGTCGAAAATTGAAAACGAGCGTAGAGGCTTTGTGGCAGCTTCGGGGAGGTCCGAGCCTCTCAGAGAGGGAACCGCTTGTGATTTCCTCGGATGGCGTCACCGAGCAATTGGGACCGCCAAGATCATACATATCGCTTGGAGATTGCCTCGAGGAAACTTTCTGATGAAATAAAGCATTGAGGAAAGGGACAAAAAAAGAAAGGGCGCGATAGACAGAACGAGCCGGTTGCGTCGTAGGGGGAGGCCTGCAATTGAAATCCGTGTAGTAACCGACGGTGAAGGCTTACAACACGGACCCCCGCCTGGTATTCATCCCAGTGCTCTGCTTACAATCAGAGACTGCCGAGAGACCCACGCCGTCTGCGAGAGTCCATTGACTGGGGACTTGTCGACAAGCCCTAGGACTGTGCAAGAAGGCAGTATAGATCCAGACCAGAGGCGTAGAGTGAAAGAGCGTATGTGTGTGTGTGTGTGTGTGTGTGTGTGTGTGTGTGTGTGTGTGTGTGTGTGCCCATTTAGAATATGGCTGTAAATGCCTTCTTGAATGCTTTTAGTTCCCCAAGAATTCCAGCAGAAGAGTTGATAGAGTATCTAACGAGAATATGATTAGGTCTGATTGTGCCGAGTTCAATCTATCAGGCATCGAGGCGCCAACTTAATAAAGGACCCTACATGGAGTGCATTTGGGTGCGCATTTTGTTGTATTCCAAAGTATGGTTGCAGCGAGCGTATTCCAACATGCACTTAGCGCATGCTATTTTCAGCAGTTGCCCAGTAAAGATTAAAAAGAAGAAAAAAAATGTAACTGCTATTACAAAGCCATCTGTACCGGCTGCATGCTTGGAAAAGGGAAATTGTGTCTATGCTTACAACGACTGAAGATGTATTGTTTGTAATGTAGCATGTTGTGGACCATGAAATGTTAAACATTCAGAAAAGTAACTACCAACATCATCTTTACATTTATATTGTCGATATTATTTTCCTACCAGCATTTCTTTACCGTCATAGCAACATAGAACGTGGTTCCTTTTTCCAGAAATACGTAGTTCCTGTGGAGGGAATTGTGAAGTAAAAGTGGCTAACGCCATCTTTTTATCACCTTTCATCGTCAACAAATCAAGTTCTGTCATGAGCTCATTCGGAGACCACGTGAGAAAACAGTCATGCCCAAACGCTTCAGTTGCTAAATATAGCAAGTGCTAACAGTGCTTGAGAACGCGTTCGCAATTATACATGTGCCGTATTTTTGCGATGACAAAGCGCACCTCTCAATAAGCCGCAGCCCTTGAATTAAAAAAGAAATAGGAAAAAACCCACAAAAAGACGCATTCATTTAATAAGCCGCGGAAAAAATCAACAAAGATAGCAACACAAAATCGACAAACGAATCAAAGCGAAACTCACATTCAAAACTTTGACAACGGTCCGATGAGAAATGACACACAATAACTGATAGAAATGTGAATGATCACTAGAGAAAAAAAAACACGCTGATCAAGTCACCATGATCACAGATGAGCAAAATTCAGATTTTAGCAAAGAATATTAGCAGCGATCGTTTGATAAGCCCCTCGGACGTTTTTTTGCAGGGGGGGGGGGGAGTCGCTGCTTATAAGCCTTAAAATACGGTACGCTCGAACGTAGTCAAAGAACGACCGAATGAGACTTTACGGCCTATAAGCTTTGTAGGCTATGGAAGGTATGCAATTACACAGTTACCGGAGCTGCTGAGAGCAAGTTAGGCCTCGATTTTGTCCAAGTTATTTTCCTCTTGAGAATCGCCTAGAGTGACGAGGTGTGTTTTTTTAATGACTCCAAATCCGCATGAGGTGGTAGACATTAACGTAAACAACTTTATGCATCAAAGTTGCAGGCATCTGACACTTTGTGGTTTCAGCCATCGGAGGTGCGAAAAACAGAAAACGAGACTGAAAAGGCATTGATAAGAAAGAGATGGCATATGGAAATGTTAGGGAAAGAATCCTATAGTGTGTGTGTCTGTGTGTGTGTGTGTGTGCGCGCGCGCGCGCGCGTGTGTGTGTGTGTGTGTGTGTGTGTGTGTGAGAGAGAGAGAGAGAGAGAGAGAGAGAGAGAGAGAGAGAGAGAGAGACTGGTTTAATGTGCAGGCAAGAGAGGTATTCTCGCACATCCCAAGCGTTTCTTCATTCTAAGAAAAATGAATTACTTGGCGCAGAATGCACCGCATCTTCCCGCTGTCTGTGTGCATGGTACAAGTAGGTGTCAATCGCTCTTATCGCTCTCGCATCATCATTTAACATAAGATGTACAAAAGGATCAGTGCTTTCCCAATCAACATACTGTGTCAAATATCTGCCCTGCAGTTCAGACAAAGCGGGGCAACCCAAAACAAAATGCCGTTCATCTTGAAATACCTCTCGGCAACAGGTACACAAAGTAACGTCGATATTTGAGGAGTAACTTAGTTTATGTATAGAAATATCACTAATACCCATTCGGAAACGTATGAAGCAATCTCTGATCACTTTCTTATCCAATGCAAATAAATATTCTTCCACACCAAAACTAGTTTTGATTCCTCTATATAGTACATACTTTTTATTTTCCATCAACTTGCAGAACCACTGTTCTTTGTACGTCTGAATCATTCGCTTCTTCAGTGCTCTAAAAAAAAATCCCTTCATCATGTACCCTTTGTGCTATCCAGATGTGCATCATATCATAGCTAGTTAAAATTCTTTTAATCTTCGTAGCCCAATTCTCGCTTCTATCAACGCAAGATAGCATTGCTTTATATACAATAATTATGTGGATATCTATTCTTGTCCATTCTGAGAATCTCCAACAAGTACTTTACTGCTTTTATTATGGCATTGATGTACAGAGGGTATCTTCCTGTATCGCCATATACAAAGGTGGTAGGGGTTTTTGAGCTAACATTGAGGAATTGCTTTAACATAAACATATGCACACTTTCGATACTATTGCAATCATACAACCCCCAAATTTCACTTTCATTTAATAGTATTGGTTGAATTTGCGCTTCTAGAATTTTATTAAATATCTGTGGGGCAACATGCCCTCTCTGTCTAAACAGTCTCATGACTCTCGAAGCTGCAGAATCCTTTATATTTCATCCCGAGAGAGAGAGAGAGAGAGAGAGAGAGAGAGAGAGAGAGAGAAGAGAGAAAGAGAGAGAGAGTGCGTGAGAGAGAGTGAGAGAAAGAGAGAAAGATTGAGAGAGATGGTGAGAGTGAGAGAGTGTGTGTGCAATATATATATATATATATATATATATATAGAGAGAGAGAGAGAGAGAGAGAGAGAGAGAGAGAGAGAGCATGAAAGTGAGAGTGTGTGTGTGCGAGAGAGAGAAAGGTAGAGATACAGATATAAAGAGAGAGAGAGACAGAGATAAAGAGAGAGAGACAGAGAGAGAAAGAGAAAGAGAGACAGAGACAGAGAAAGACAGAGAGAGACAGAGAGAGAGAAAGAAAGAGAGGGAGAGAAAGAGAGAGAGAGAAAGAGAGAGAAAAAGAATGAGAAGTGGGGGTCGAAATGGGGAATCTGAACACAACACAGCTTATATTCCATAAAAAATGACCGTATACCAGGAATCTTTTGTTCCTATTGAGAAAAATATTTTGCCAGTATCATTCATATCTGACTATGCTCAAAGGGCACGCATTAACGGATGCGAGAACAGAGACGAGATGGAAGCAGAAATGAGCAGTG
>JAWQFJ010018845.1:32500-35000 GCA_034096865.1 Theodoxus fluviatilis
TCAGACTGTCCCTCACGCAGTCTTTTTAACGTTTTTGGGAGCTGTGTGATGTATTTCCTGTACAGTGGCCAGGTCTCACAGCCATACAAAAGGCCCGACTAGTACGGCTTACGAATACGACAGACGCTGGCTTCTGATACTCAGCGGAACAGTGGAGAGGAAGGAATTCGAAGAGATTATGGCTGGTACCTCTGAAAAACATGATTAAGTGAATGGACGAACTGGCCTTGGACATACAGTGCGCAGAGAGACATTAACAACATGTTAGGATAGCTACAGAAAGTAGAAAGTGATATAGCGGCAATTAGAAATCAGATGAACGAGCAGGAGGATAGTTAGGACTTAATGAATGCAACGCAGACAGATACAGACTGACGGCTGAGGAAGCTGGAAACAAGAGTGAAGGAGCATGATATCCTCGATAAAGGCGACAGCATCCTCTTGCATGGAGTAGCGGAGCCTAATTGCGATGGACCCGAAGACTGTGAGGCACACTTCCTGGCGACCGTGATCCCTGTACTTCCACACAGCTGCAAGCATGTGACGTCGAGCGTGCCCACAGACTCGGCAGGCGCGTGCCAGGGAAAACCAGACCAGTCATTGTCCGCGTGACCCGGCCGTCCCACAAGGCAGCCACACTCCAAAGAGAGAAAGAGCTTCATGACAAGGGCCAGGGAGTGTTCAGCGACCTCACAGTGACACGTCGAGAAAACGTCCAGCAAGCGAAATCCGAAGACCTTTCCGTCTACTACAAAGGTGGGGAACTCCACACCCAAGCATGGCGGCCATGTTTGAAAGCTCCAGGGCTATGATGCGCTCCTACGCGAGCAGTCTGGGCACACTGCCATACAGGCTGGGAGGAGGTCAAAGTTCGAGCAGCAAGAACCCGTCATAGAGCAAAATTAATTTGCCACTATCAGATGTTTTTTGTAAGCGTGGAATGTAGGCGGTTTGACTACTAAGTTTAATGATCATGACTTGAGCAGTTATGTGTGCTTGTCTACATGCATAGGGTATTCTATTAGAAAACGGAGAATTTACCCATTGTTTCCAGTCATATGACAAATTTGTGATCCCTGCCCAAAAACTTACGTCCAGTGGGAAAATGTTGGGAGGTATCATTTCCTTATCCAAGAAAAGTGTGGCCAATTTATTCAAATGGATTTATTATGTGCTTAGTAATATCTTGGTTTTCAGAGTTGATCGGGCATTGTTTGGATTTGTTAGGAGTATACTTTTGTTTCTTGTTTATTTATTTCCTACCGATTCACCATTTTATGAGACTTTTGAGGAGTCTGACGTTGATATCTTGTTGGGAAAATGCGTAGCTGAAATATCTTATGTACATGATGACTGTGCACGTATGATTTGAGGCGACCTATGTGCCAGAATAGAATACTTCAATACGGACGATAGTGGCTTCACATCCAGCACAGTCTCAAAGGTGATTAGAGGTATTGCCTTCATGAGCTTCTTCACTCGAGTTTTTTGCACACGGTCAACAAACGATTGCAGAGCTGGGCAAATAGATATGATCTGATTAGAGAAAAACAGGCAAGTTTCAGGAAAAGATATGGAACAGTCGACAATATCTTTGTTTTGCATAGCATCATGACAAAATATTTATGTAAATACAGGAAGTTCCATGTGGGGTTCATTGATTTAAAACAGGCCTTCAATACTGTGGAACGTCATAGTCTGTGAAGTATCTTTGAACAATACGGGATTCGAGTAAAACACTGAACATCCTCAAGGCGATGTAGTAATGTGCAGTATTGTGTAAGGGGGAAAGATAGCTGCATATGTTTATTTAAAAGCAACATGGGACTGAAAAAAGGTGCAAAGCCAGTCCTATCTTATTTTCTTACTAAGTTAACTCGTTGGTTGAAGACATTTGTGCCAGTAGAATGCATGGAAAGCAGCTAATGGCAAATATATAAGAATTGAGCGCCCTTCTCTTTCCAGATGACCTTGCCCTACGGTCAGATATAGCAATTTATTAAATACCTAAACTGGGCAGGTGATAGACTTGGGCCTATTGTCAATACCGAGAAGTCTTTAGTAATATTGTTCAGATTAGGGGGGACACCTTGTCAAACATGCATGATGGTTTATCGGCAAAGCTCAGTTACAAACAGCAGGTGACTATAAATAGTTGGGTAATGTCCTAAATGCGAGACTGTGCTCAAACAATTCTGACTGACACTGCATACAGAACTAAAGCAGCGCAGCCCTCATACTGTTGATCAAATCACTTAGAAAGGTATCCCATGTCACACCCAATGTATCTTTGGAACTATTTGAAGCGCAGGTCCAACCTAGATTTTATGTAGGGTTGAGATATGGGGAATATTCGATTGTCATACTGTAGTATGTCCCAAAATACCTGCACTCAACAGTTTCTTGAATGTATCATACATATCCCAAATGACATGTTTTTATATAGATGAGACAAGTTCCACTCTCTGTGAACGCTCAGATACGAAGCATCAAATACTGG
>JAWQFJ010018845.1:40000-42751 GCA_034096865.1 Theodoxus fluviatilis
CGACTAATACAGGAAGTGCGCTAGGATTGCTGGGACAACTGCAGGCAGACAGGAAGTTGTGGAGGGAGAGAGGGAGGTGGGTGCTGCTCCTTCATCGCCTGAGAAACTAGACTGCAGAAGTCACTGCCCTTGCAGAAAGATTGTTGGGCTCTGACCAGCGAACTGGAAGGACAGTGTGCACTCTCGTCTGCTTTTCGCACGGTTTTTTCCCACTCTGACTTTGGAGTCTGCGGCTCTGCGTCATTGGACGAGATGATGTTTTCAGTTACTGCTTTACAAAGAACGGAGAAGGAGGAGGAGAAAGAAGAGAACGAGGAGGAAGAAAAGGAGGAAGAAAGGGGAGGGTGAGGAGGAGGAGGAGGAGGAGGAGGAGGAGGAGGAGGAGGAGGAGGAGGAGGGGGAGGGGGGGACCAGCAGCAGCAGCAGAAGAGGAACAGATTCAAGAGTAGGAGGGAAAGAGAGTAGTTTATGTGAGTGCAAGAAAAGAAAGCGAGTGAAATGGCTGGTAGGCAGGAGCAGACAGGAAGGACATGAACACGCACAGCTACGCATGGGAAAACGCACGCACGCATGACACAGACACACACATACAGATATACATACGAGAGATCGCACGCACGTACACACGCACGTGCGCGCGCGCACGCACACACACACACACACACACACACGCAAGCACACACACACTTGCGCGCTCACACAATTTGACATTCAGAATCGAATATCAGGCAAGTTCACTTTATGGTTGTAAGATGTAGACACGAAACCAAAACACCGTGTGCATACAATCACAGTTAAGCCTGCATAGATTGAAGAGTCAGTCTGAATAGATAGATTGCAGTGCTTCGATGCTGTCACATTGGGAAAGAGACTCCTAGTCAGAGGAACTCAGGCGGACCCCACTTCTGGACAGTGCGGTGCACAAGATAACTACGATGTAAACAGCTTGCTATATGTCATTGTGTGAGCAAGACATCCTTCCCTCGTAAACAGTCCTGGTGAGGGTCCTTGGTCTGACCTTGACGTTCGCTTCAGGCTCTCGAGCATAGTGAGACAGATTCATGTTTTTCTGCAAACACGTGTATCCGAGATGCAATTTTTCTCTTGAACGAGGAGTAATATCGATAAATACTGTGTCACCTGCATAACTTTTTTAAAGTGTTTTATTATTTCGAGCGTGCTCTGAGTTGTGGTGTTTCACTAATACAATTTTGCCAGGCAGCCATTGGGAGCCCCCCATTCTCCTGTGCCATCATCCGATGGAAAATGGAGGAAAGTGGTGTGGGTTTCGCGGTATTTGCTGAATGACATAAGTGTGCATATATGGAGATGAGTGTGCATATATGGAGATGAGTGTGCATATATGGAGATGAGTGTGCATATATGGAGATGAGTGTGCATATATGGAGATGAGTGTGCATATATGGAGATGAGTGTGCATATATGGAGATGAGTGTGCATATATGGAGATGAGTGTGCATATATGGAGATGAGTGTGCATATATGGAGATGAGTGTGCATATATGGAGATGAGTGGGGTCAAATGAATTGCCTCATCGAGACAAGGCTCACCGGCTGCGAACACCATTGACACTTAAGCGTGAAACAAAACTGTTTCTGCATCATGGAAACAAAACTGTTTCTGCATCATGGAAACAAAACTGTTTCTGCATCATGGAAACAAAACTGTTTCTGCATCATGGAAACAAAACTGTTTCTTAATCATGGAAACAGAAGCAGCGTGTGTCTGTCTGGCCGTGTGCGGCAAGCTTAACTGAATATGCGAGACGTGCTTACGTGGACGTATTTCCCTTCAACCCAGGCATAATAAATATTGTTTCTTCGTTCTTGTCGTCTTATCGATTCCTTCTTGATACTTCTACCAAATGTCCTCCTGTTCCTTATGCATCCTGTAATCCATGCTTCTTCATCGTTCTTCTGTTCCTTCTGTTCCTGACATTTTACTAATCTCCTCGTCCTCTTTCTCTTCGTCCATCTCGCCATGATCTCGTAATCATCATCATCATCGTCGTCCTCCTCCTGCTCCAGCTCCTTCGGTCCTTCTGTCTTCAGTTCATGCCCCCCCCTTCTGCTACTCTTTCTCTCTCCTGCTTCTCTCTCTCTCTCCTGCTTCTCTCTCTCTCTCCTCCTTTACTTTCTGCCCCTTCTTTTTGCTCCTCCTGCATCAAGTTTCTGTTCCTCCTGTAACTGCTCATCCATCTGCTGCTCCTACTCCTCTTTATGCGTGTACTCCTGTTGCTCTTACCCCTTCTGCTCTTAGTAATTGATTTTGGAATGGCCTGGTGGTATATCTGATTTCGACACCTTTCTCGTGTCATCCACGTTCTTCCTGTAGTTCTTTGCATGCCTATCGCGTCCTGTCATCTCATTTCATCAATGCGTTGAGGCGGAGTAAGGCCTTTCACATTCAGTAATGTCTTCCACAGAAATCAGAAATCGCTCAAACCCTCCAGCAACTTGGGTATGCGTCGCGTTTTTGGTCACACCTGAGTAGAGATGTCGCATTTCCCCCATAACACTCGATGCTTATCGCTTGTCGCCACGACTCAGACAGCACATGGGGGGGGGGGGGGGGGGGGGGGGGGGGGGGGGGGGGGGGGGGGGGGGGGGGGGGGGGGGGGGGAGGGGGGGGGGGGATTCGGAAGTTGCGAGGAAGACCAGGGTTAGGAGCCCGAAGGGCGCGGCGTGGAAGGGTCGAGTTGGGGGTGGGTTGGTGGGGGGAAGGGAGAG
>JAWQFJ010018846.1:0-2500 GCA_034096865.1 Theodoxus fluviatilis
GCTGGACCACGAGGAGGGCTGCAACCTGAGGTGCAGGAGGAATCACGGCGAGGTTTGAACTGGCGTAGAACGCTACAGAAAAACAAAAGCCCAAAACCTGCACATCCCTTTCTTGGATGGCCAGCAGGCACGTGCGCAGCACCGCGTGTCCCCTCAGTTTTGCTTCAAAGACTCGCCGCTGGCGATTTCTCTCTCCTCTCAAAGCGTTTCCGTTGAGTGTCTTCCGTCAGCAGATGAAAAAGGCGAAACAATTCCGGTTTTATCTCGATGCCGTTAATTTCTTCTTTGTAACTGCACAAAAAAGGAATTTGATGTTTAATTGGTAAAGGAGAGTGTGCTGGAGAAAATGTTTAATGGAACTTTTGAAGGTGCGATGACATTTTCTTGACAGTCATGAAGACTTGACGAACAAAAGAATATCAATTCTGACGCAGCAAAAAGACCTTCACCGAAACTTCGAGTCAAGTCAGGCATCTCGGAAATTTTCTAAAATGTTTTTGGAGTACTGTTTGTTGCAGTTATAAAGAATTCGGTTGTTCCTTGCCATAGTCATTGCAAGCGGACTTTCATTTCTCACAATCTGGACACTCACATTACAAAAACGCTTGGAGACTTGAGTCCGAGGAGATTCGGCAGAGGTAGAAAAGAACTACAGATACCAGGACAAAAAAGCAACAGAGAACCAAATGCCCTCAAATCTAAAAAGTAAATCAAAGGGGAAAATCATTACTGTTTGAATGAAGCAGGCCAAAATTATTTTAACCTTTGGAAACATAGTTTCCCAAACACCTCCCTCCATTGCTTCCCTCCAATCCTCCTTGCCCAACTCCCCTCCAATCCTCCTTGCCCAACTCCCCTCCAATCCTCCTTGCCCTCCAATCCTCCTTGCCCAACTCCCCTCCAGTCCTCCTTGCCCTCCAATCCTCCTTGCCCAACTCCCCTCCAGTCCTCCTTGCCCTCCAATCCTCCTTGCCCAACTCCCCTCCAGTCCTCCTTGCCCTCCAATCCTCCTTGCCCAACTTCCCTCCAGTCCTCCTTGCCCAACTCCCCTCCAGTCTTCCTTGCCCAACTCCCCTCCAGTCCTCCTTGCCCTCCAATCCTCCTTGCCCAACTTCCCTCCAGTCCTCCTTGCCCAACTTCCCTCCAGTCCTCCTTGCCCTCCAATCCTCCTTGCCCAAATCCCCTCCAATCCTCCTTGCCCAACTCTCCTCCAATCCTCCTTGCCCAACTCCCCTCCAATCCTCCTTGCCCAAATCTCCTCCAATCCTCCTTGCCCAACTCGCCTCCAATCCTCCTTGTCCAACTTCCCTTCAGTCCTCCTTGTCCAACTCCCCTCCAGTCATCCTTGCCCTCCAATCCTCCTTGCCCTCCAATCCTCCTTGCCCAACTCCCCTCCAGTCCTCCTTGCCCAACTCCCCTCCAGTCCTCCTTGCCCTCCAGTCATCCTTGCCCAACTTCCTTCCAGTCCTCCTTGCCCAACTCCCCTCCAGTCCTCCTTGCCCTCCAGTCCTCCTTGCCCAACTCCCCTCCAATCCTTCTTGCCCTCCAGTCCTCCTTGCCCAACTCCTCTCCAGTCCTCCTTGCCCTCCAATCCTCCTTGCCCTCCAGTCCTCCTTGCCTTCCAATCCTCCTTGCCCAACTCCCCTTCAGTCCTCCTTGCCCAACTCCCCTCCAGTCCTCCTTGCCCAACTCCCCTCCAGTCCTCCTTGCCCAACTCCCCTCCAGTCCTCCTTGCCCTCCAGTCCTCCTTGCCCAACTCCCCTCCAGTCCTCCTTGCCCTCCAATCCTCCTTGCCCAACTTCCCTCCAATCCTCCTTGCCCTCCAATCCTCCTTGCCCAAATCCCCTCCAATCCTCCTTGCCCAACTCTCCTCCAATCCTCCTTGCCCTCCAATCCTCCTTGCCCTCCAATCCTCCTTGCCCAACTCCCCTTCAGTCCTCCTTGCCCTCCAATCCTCCTTGCCCAACTCCCCTCCAGTCCTCCTTGCCCTCCAGTCCTCCTTGCCCAACTCCCCTCCAGTCCTCCTTGCCCAACTCCCCTCCAGTCCTCCTTGCCCTCCAATCCTCCTTGCCCAACTCCCCTCCAGTCCTCCTTGCCCAACTCCCCTCCAGTCCTCCTTGCCCAACTCCCCTCCAATCCTCCTTGCCCTCCAATCCTCCTTGCCCTCCAATCCTCCTTGCCCAACTCCCCTCCAGTCCTCCTTGCCCTCCAATCCTCCTTGCCCAACTCCCCTCCAGTCCTCCTTGCACTCCAGTCCTCCTTGCCCAACTCCCCTCCAGTCCTCCTTGCCCTCCAATCCTCCTTGCCCAACTCCCCTCCAGTCCTCCTTGCCCAACTCCCCTCAAGTCCTCCTTGCCTAACTCTCCTCCAGTCCTCCTTGCACAACTCCCCTCCAGTCCTCCTTGCCCAACTCCCCTCCAGTCCTCCTTGCCTAACTCCCCTCCAATCCTCCTTGCCCTCCAATCCTCCTTGCCCTCCAATCCTCCTTGCCCTCCAATCC
>JAWQFJ010018846.1:7500-12500 GCA_034096865.1 Theodoxus fluviatilis
GCGCAGGGGCTCTCCTGGCTTTCGCTGGGAAATCGAAGTGACAAACACTGGTGGTCGTTTTCGATAAACTTTATTCACGCACTGATCGCTACACAGTGGTGAAAATCAGTAATCGTCGTCGTACTCGCTTCACTCTACGCACAGTGTCGCAGAGGACCCGCTCCTTACAAAGTTAAGCTCTCACCTTAACTCTGTCGCATCTGCTGCTCGTGTCTGACTCGTGTCAGTCGTGTCTGTCTCTCTCTCGCTTTGTCGCTCTTCTTGTACCTAACCCTAGATTTCCAGATCTTTCGTGAACGAAGCTGCTCGAATAGTCTCTCGTGTCGAGCTCTAAATCGACTGGTGTCACGTGACCTGGTGACCGAATTATCAGAGCGACTGCTAAACACAGGACAGCCCGAGCAAAGAACAGCAAACCAAAGGAACGATAAATTTGACAATAATTATGAATATGCAAAGCAGTGTAAACATTTCATAAGTTCCCTTTTATTCAATCGACAACCAACGCTCTTTAGCTCATTAATCACTATTTAATAGGGGAAATTAATTTCTGAATAAAATTTAGCATTCTGGCATGCTGCAATAGTCTGGTTTTACGATTCAGTCACCAACAGCACAAATTTGAATATCATCAAAAGGTCTGATGGTTGTGTGAATTTAAAAAAAAGAAAACAAGCAGTAGAATTTGACTGTTTTCATTCATCCATTCCGTGTCAATTGTAAGCTCTATATCACAATGTAAACGGGGAAAAAAGGTGCATAAATACCAGCTTTATTGCAGGGAGTCATTTTGCTACAAATTATATGGTAATTTTGTTGACAAATGTGCTCGGAATTAATGAGAAACACGCCGATACATTCGCGCAACATCGTCTGTATTGACATATTGCACTATGGTCTGTTTACCTCCCTTGATCTGCTCAACAGATCAGCCGCTTGAGGGAGCTGCTTTTCAAGCGTCATCACTTTTCGTATAGGGAAAGCCTCGGATGCGCCTTCTTTGTGTAACTTACGTTCTTTTGAGTTTTTCTGTTCCATACAGTGTGATGATTGTCAGAAATTGCAGGCGATACAGACTCGTCTTTTGTGTGCTTTGTCAAGCCAGTCTGCGATCAGGTCATGCCGTCTTCTACAGGTTCTACAGTCAACATAAAATATATTGCATTAGCTGAGTCATGCCATTCCACGTGTGTACGCCAAAACATTTCCTCCATCAGAGGTACTCGACAGTTTCCAAGCAACACAAAGATTCATTGTAGATAAAGCCAGGCGAAGTTCAATCTCTCCGTCTCGACAAGAACAGTAGCTTCTAGCTGAAAGGCAAGGTACTTCGCCCAGTCTCCCCACTCCCAAAGGACCGGTTAGAGCCACGCCCCAGTCCAACATAACAGTCTGCCCCAGACTAGAAGCCCGCAACATGCGCCGCAAGTTTCGGTTACATGTGTGATGATCACAATCGGAGTCAGCAAAGACGGTGTTATGAGAATATGTTTACCCCGGAAAGTAGCTCGGCTTTTCATTCCCAAATGGCTGATGGTTCCACCTACTAATAATGAGATAGTTCCGCCTTTCACAATGAATGAACATCTAGGTAAATAGTATACGAAATGTTCAAGAAATTTCCGAAACAATCGCGAAATTTGAATATCTAATTACAAAATCATCGACATGTTTAGAAATATTGTTCTAAAGTTTGGTTCGGCAGAAAGAATCATAATATCCATTTAATAAAAGGGTCCATGCTGCATAACATTATATGTAACAACCAAGCGATGTTTAGAGGAACCAATTATGGTGCTCAGACAGAAAATGACAAGTAAAATGTAGAGGTTACCCGAAGAAGTAATAACCCGGAAAAGAGTAATAGGGAAAAAGTAACAGAATTTTTAAAAAAGATAGGAAAGAGTAACAGAAAAGAAGTTGCGGGAAAATGTATCTTAAACCAGGAAAATAAGTAACAGTAAAATGTAGCATAGGAGATAGATGTGCAGTAAAAACATGACGATTACATATACATTACATGTATCTACCATCAGCAGTACAACATTGTCATTCATCCATTAGTTCAGTCGGAGGTAGATTCAACAGGTTTCACGTACAGTAATGTCACGAATTTTACATCGAAACTGGCATATGGTCAAGAGTACAGAGATGCTGAGTATTGGTGTGACACAAAACTTTCTGATACAGTAATGATACACTCTTTATTTCCCATAAATATGATGCATGAGGTGATGCATAAACTGTACAGAAAAGAAAAACTGAATGTAATCTTTAGTTTAGTTGTATTTGAAGAAGACAGTTTGGAGTCTCATCTTAACTTGACACCACCATTCATTCAGAAAAAGAGCCACAAAAGATAAACTATTCAACACAAAAACTTTATTGCAGCTTCAACATCCAAGTATTAATGATATTTTTGCTCCTAGGTCAAGAAGAAATGAAATAAAACCTTAGAGGTTAGCATTCGTCTTAACTCAACTTTACACATGTCACACTTTCTCTCACTGACAGCATTCAATCTTTCGCGCAAAACATGAAAACCATCACAGTTGAAGAAGATTTAGTGAGCATCAAACACATGTGCAGAAACATCGATTTTTTGTCAACAACATGAAACAAGTTTGGATTGTGTGAGCTGACTGTGTGAGGAGAAAGAGGCTCTGTTTTGAGGTAGGGTAGTGAAATCGGCGTACTCAGCACCTGCGTACTCTTGACCATATGCTAAAAGTCTAAATGTAAACATGAAAGAAGCAGTGATAAATAAAAGAAGTAGAAATCAGAGAATGAATTACGCTGTGGGAACAAACGTTATATGGAAGACAGGGAAATTAGTTTGCATCAAAGCTAATACATACTAAAAGTGTTAATACAGGCATGAAAGAAGCAGCGATGAATAATAAACAGTGATAGCAGCGAATGAATTGCACTGAGGGAGTGACAGACAGACAAAGCAAGCCAACCGCTATGCCTGAACCCACCCTTGATTTGTCAAGAGCAGAAAGGTCAGTCACCTTTTCTGCTGAACAAAATGATGATGCCTGTTGACCAACGGGCAGCGTCCTTCATTGCGGACATCATCACATCACATCCGCACCTCGAAGCGATGATGTTGCAGAGGCAGACAGCCTCACCATCATCAAAAACCAATCTTCCTCACACTGTGACATATTTGGGCTGCTTCAAGGTTGTCTGAGTATTGATGATTGTCTAGTTCTCGTGTTTCAGTGCCACACAATTGTGTGTTCTGCTTACATGGTCTCAGATACCTAAAACTTAGTTTTACTCTCCAGCGAGCATCGCAGGTTATAACTGAACTAGCCACCATTTTAAGTAAGTTAATAAAACAACAAGTATCCATATTTTTTTCAGTTTTGGTTTTGTGAACCAAATAAGATGTCTTCACTATTTTTTCTTGTAATATTTTCCTGATGCTTTTTTCTTATCTTTTTCCGTGTTACTTTTTAAAAATGCATTTCTCATGATACCGTTACTTTCTTTCCTACGACCCCTACTTCACCCCACACCAACGATCATCCCTCTGGCTTTGCAATGCTGCTGCGGATTGTCATTAAAAAACCAACACATTTCATGGGACGACAATTTCACCCAACACCGCTAAACACTGTTATTCGGGTCTGCAACGAAGCTGGTAATCAGGAGTATTTGCCACTAGTGCTCTTTCGCGCGGAGAAACCAAAAAGTGGTCTCAAGGGTAGGCCTATTGACTCCGGGTCAGTACAAATTGGCTTCAGAACGCAGTGAGAGAGTACCAAGAGGTGTTCATTTTTGTTGTGTTTGCCAGTGCTACCGTGGCAGTGATCGTGTATTGTCGCAGTATGCAGGCATGAAGTGACGAAGCTAGGTTCGACCTTGCAAGCAGATGTAACTAATTATGGCGTGGATCGGTGTAGTGTAGTGCTGTTGAATACTAGGTCACTCTCGTTCTCAGCATTTCTGCTGCAGGAATGCAGTGCATGATTATTGAACAGAGCTCGCGCAAACTACATTGACTCGTTTAAAATATCATTATATGCACTCGCATATTCATTGTTGTTGTTGCTGCCCTCCTCATGTTTCCGTGTTCGTCTTTGTTTATCCTTTTTGTTGATGTTACGAATAGACCCATCGTGTCTCCTTACGCGAAACGTGAAAAAGTTAAACTATGGGCATCAAGGCTTGACTCGCTCTTAGTCTCATTTGCTCCAGTTATGTTCTTGTTATTGGTCTTAACTAGCCGTCATAGGCTAATAAGCAGTAAAGCTCCATTCGTTCGTTCATTTATTCATTCGTTCCGTCGGTCATTATGTATAAATTATTAATGCATTCGTTTGTTCGTTCATCCCCATTGTCTGTATGTACAGGTCGATTCGTCTGATATCACTCATTAAGACAGTTCTTAACCGGGCATATCTTTGACTGGGCGAACACTTAGCTCAGGAACTTATCCTGAGAGTAGGTAAAGCATACATTCGAACAGTTTTCTGTCCGAACTACACAGTTACACGAGTAGTACAACTCTGTAGCCCAACTTTTGACTTGATTCGATTTCGACGCACAACTCAATATGAATAATGTAGCAATATTCATTAACTATTGATGTACTCTACTTTGTGCTTTGAGACATTAATACCGTTATTTAGGTACGGTGCCTATGTTTGTGTGTCAGTAATCCTGAAAATGAGCGTTTTGTATTCAAGCTGAGGACAATATGGCGGTTTGTGCGCCCTGCCAGAACAAGCCCTGGGAACACTATGTACACGTCAAACCTTGTTTCAAAGGAAAGTGTTAGTCCGGTTAAAAACGGCCTGTTTAGCGCATATTCCCTTGTACATGCTTGTGTTGTAGTGGCCACACACAGGTTCAACCGTGGGTCCGTTATGCAAGGGGGGAGGGACTTTGTGATGAGATTGACACCCCACAGGCTGCCACAAGCTCGGGAGGGGAGTTCACGACTACTCTTATTCTTAAAACAAAATAGTTTTACAGGTCTGCATCCC
>JAWQFJ010018846.1:17500-20657 GCA_034096865.1 Theodoxus fluviatilis
TCGGATTCGACGCACGTTATCCATGCCTTGGCAACGTTCTGTTACAGGTCCTCCGAAACGAGTCTGCTTGATACTTCGGTCAAATGGAGATACAGTACTTGCACTCATGGGGGTTAGTTTGGTAACTCGAGAGGTTACTCCATTCAGAGAGCAGAACAATGTGAGTGCCCATTTCAAATTAGGCGATAAAGTGTTGTTGTTGGCGTCTATCGGAAGACTTTACTTTTTTGTTGGGGGTGGGAATGGAGGGATGGGATGGTGGAGTGGGGTGGAGGGGGGGCCGGTGGGGAGGGTTGGGAGTGGAGAGCGAGGGGGTGGAGGGTGGGGTGACCGCGATTGCAATTTGGCTGGTCGGTGGAGGGTGGGGGTGAAGGGGTGGGGGTGGAGGGGTGGGGGTAATGGGGTGGGAGTATAAGGGTGGGAGTGGATGAGTGAGGTGGATGCGTGGGGGTGGAGGGGTGGGGTGGAGTGGTGGGGATGAAAGACTGAGTCTGCTTGCATAAGACTTCACATCGTCAACTGTCCTTATTCTGCTTTACTTGCATAAGAATCCGTGTAGTGTGTGCTGTCAACTCTCACTTATACGCAGAGTACATTTTCATTGGCCAAACAGGGTGTTCCTGCGAGTGCTGATACATGTGTCCCATCTCTGTAAAATCTAGTTGTTAGTGCACACTTCAAAGCCCATTCCGAAAAAAGTGCTCGAGTTCAGTATACATATGTTCAAACAGACATTAATAATATATTATCACTAGCTGCAGTTTCAGTGCCATCATAAGGAATTCAGTGCACTTCGTGCTGACGCAATGATCTAAAACTGCCTGATGCATCGACCAGGCTCAGCTTAGAAGACCAGTCAAATTTAGTCCGTTCTACTTCAACGTCTACACAAAATAGGTAAAAGTGACGAAAAAGTTCCTTACTTATCTTGACTGGCTACTCCCCTAAGAGGATAGAAGCAAGAACATTGTCACATAACCAACCATACTATGTCTTTTGAATGTCCGCATCACTTTGCATCATACTCAGTCGAGCACGCAATCGTTCTGATGTAGTTCGTGTGGAGAGATCATTTCCCTATTGAAATACCGCCTGTTTGGTGAAGGTGCTGCTGCTGCTAGCTGCTACTGTTGAATCTTTGTCTGATACCCATGAATTTTCCTTTAAAATTCGTGGCAAAGTCCTCCTCCTCCCAGACTAATAATCTAACCAATACGTCAAGAAGAAAGAAGAAGAAGGGAAGAAGAAGAAGGGAAGAAGAAGAAGAGAAGAAGAAGAAGGAGAGAAGAAAAAATGAAACGGAAAAAGGGGAAAAAGAAAAGAAAAGAAGAAGAAGAACGAAGAAGAAGAATCCGACGGACCGAAGAACGCATGAAAAGAAGAAGTCGCAAGGAAACGCAAAACTGACAAGAAAAAGAACACGTAAATAACATGACACCTCATACTCCATCTGGATCGATTCCACCAAAAAAAAAAAAAGAGAAATAAGATAGAAAGAAGTCGAAAAAGCAAGAAGAAAGAAAGAAGAAGAAGAAGAAGAAGAAGAAGAGAAGAAGAAGAAGAATGGAGGGAGTAAGAAGAAGAAGCAGAGGAAGGGGAAAAAGAAGAAGGAAGGAGGAGAAGGAGAAGAAGAAGATAGGGAGGGCAAAAGAGAAAGGAAGATGAAGGAAGAAGGAAAGATGGATGGCAGAAAAAAAGGAAAGAAAGAAAGAAGGAGAAGAAGAGAAAAAGAAAGAAGAAAGAAGAAGAAGAAGAAGAAGGAAGAAAAGAGAGAAGGAAAGAAGAAAGAAGGAAAGAAGAAGAATAGAAGAAAGAAAGAAGGAAGAAGGAAGAAGAAAAAGAAGGAAGGAAGGACGAAAGAAAAGAAGAAAGAAGAAAGAAAAAAAAGAAGAAGAAAGAAGAAAGAAGAAGAAGAAGGAAAGAAGAAGAAGAAGAAAAGAAAGGAAGAAGAGGAAGAAGAAGAAGAAGAAGAAGAAAGAAGATAAGAAGAAGAAGAACTAAGAATACGAAGAAGCAATTCTCTCCTAGCCATGCAACTACAGACCTCAGAACAATTGCCCAGCCAGCGAGAAACAGACTATTACTAATAAACACAAAGACACAATAAAACACGACGAGAGCATATGAAGAATAAAAAGTATAAGAAATAACAAATACGACTACGAAGCGGAGTACCTCCCTCCCTCCTCCCTCCCCCCTCCCTCCTCCTCCTCCTTCTCCTCCACCTCCTCGAAGCACATTAGGTTGCCTGACCGAGCATTTTGTTTCATCTTACTTCACAAAGGAAGAACTATTGACACAGATGGATTCAAAATCGTTCGGCGCTGAAAATACACTGCAAGGATTCTCTTTGAAGCGGCCATTTTTTATGCACATGATAAATTTTTGTGTGTTGGGCGACGTGCTTTCACGCAGAGTGGCAACATCAAAGGGGACAACTTATCGATCCAGGCCACAGAAAAGGCAAATCCATCCGTTTGGAGGCAAGAGAGAGCAAGACCATGCCGCGGGTCACACAGCCACAGATTGCCCAAGCTGGGATGCTCACTCACGGTGGACAGGTCAGGTGGGTAGACAACTCTAAAGAGGACAGTCTTTCGTAGTGGGCAATATCTTTGAGAGGAAAGCCTCCAGCAGTAGACATTACTTCTCAGATGACAGTCAGCTGCTGTGGACACAACAGCTGAAAAGACGGCTTCTACAGAGGACACTTCCTCTGAAGGTCAGTCTATTACAGTGGACAATATATCTGAGAGGACAGTCTTCTATGGTGGACAATATCTCTGAAAGGACAGTCTTCTATGGTGGACAACGTCTCTGGGATAACAGTCTTCTACGGTGGGCAACATCTCTGGGAGAACAGTCTTCTACGGTGGACACTATCTCTGGAAGGACAGACTTCTGTAGTGAACAGTCATCTTCAGTGGGCAATATCTCTGAGAGGTCAGTCTTCTGCAGTTGACACTAACACTGAGTAAACAGTCCCCCTTTATATGAGAGACCTCTGCGAAAGTCATTTGTTAACCTTTGAGGTCAGTCGCTGACACCGTTCGACTGGAGTTCCGCTGTGCCGCCCTTTGAGGACTGGGAAGCTGCTCTTCCCTAGAGATGCACTACTGTGAGGAGTCGATGAAGCTGAAATCTGTAGCTTGCAAAA
>JAWQFJ010018848.1:0-11043 GCA_034096865.1 Theodoxus fluviatilis
ACTGCTGCTACTTACTGGCTTCTGCTGCTACTGCCTGCTGCTGCGCTGCTGCTACTGCTACTGACTGCTAGACTACTGCTATCTGCTGCTACTACTGCTAACAACTTGCTTGCTACGCTGCTGCTGCTGCTGCTGCTACTCTTGGATTCTTACTGCTGCTACTTCTACTGCTGCTGCTAGCTACTGCTACGCTGCTACTACTGCTTGCTGCTGCTACTGGCTGCTGCTGCTACGAACTCTTCTGCTACTGCGCTGGCCTGCTACTCCTGCTGCTTCTGCTGCTTCTACTACTAGCTGCTGCTGCTACTGCTGCTACTACTACTGCTACTTGCTTGCTCCTGCACTGCTCCCCTCTTTGGCTTCTAACTGCTGCTACTAACTGCTGCTGCTGCTACTGCTGCTACTACTACTGCTACTGCTGCTGCTGCTGCTGCTGCTGCCAAGCTTGTAGAGGATCCAGCCATATGCAACTGCCTAATTTGCATTAGTTGTGTGATAGATAACAACCAGTGTTTTTGGTGTAACGAATCGATCAAACGATTTCATGAATGTGACTAACTGATACGTAATCGTTTATTCGAATGACATTCACGTAAACAATGCCATTATTTGACTGAGTAACTGTGACATTGACTTGTTTAAACGTGCTGACCTTATTCATTGATTTGATTCCATCTTTGCTGCATATATCTTTTTTTCTCTCCATTTTATTGTTACTTACGGTATTGTTTTCTTTTACATCAACAACTGAGTGCATTGCAATGTTTGACTGGTGAACAACGAACATATTCTTTTGAAACTATGGATTTGGAGGAAACATATGATACGCTGCTCTGATAGGCTCGATGTCTTCCGCAATTTGAGCTACAAGATACCTCCCAGTGGCACAGTAGTGCTGCTTAAGGCCGGCTATGCCAATGCTACTGGAGCAGGCCCCGAAAGCACAAAGACCACAGCAATCCAGCTGATTAGAGAGGTATCGGTGCAGCACAGGTTGTATGCAAATCTTCAACAATATGGCTGCTTAGCAACGAGAAATAGCAATCACGAAGAAAACGAAAAACATTATGCATGCACACATAATTGACTGTTCTTGGAGGGAGGGGACGCTTTTTGTGAACTAAAAGCGAGTGGAGTTTTCAACACTTTTGAATATTAGTTCTTTCTTCTCTTCTTTTTTTCTCCAAAATATTTCTTATTTTTGTCTAACTGGTAGCGTCAAAGACATTTTTTCCGGTGACATGACGTCATTTCCAGGGAGATTTGAACGACATTTTGGCTACGAGTCCACGATGGGAATCTTGTTCAGTAAAAAAATTGTTACTGAAGTTCCTGCACTGGCAGAGGGCGATGAAAATCGATCTGCCACAGCGGAACCCCTTGCGGTCGACACTGAAAGTCTTCCTGTCAAGCTAGAACGTGCCGAAGCTGGTCCAGAGCAACATGAAACTCGAAAAGAAACAGATGCAACCGACAATCGGGATGGTACAGAAGATCAACCTGTCACCAGCCCAAGCAGAGCTAAATCCTCTGCCGGGACTGCTTCAGTTGATGCCAGAGCGTTTGGAATCTCTGGATACGAAGCCAGGGCAACCCCAGTTGCAGCCCTGGCGGAGATGGAGGCAGCAGCCAAGGCCGAGGTTCAGGCTGAGGGTACCGAAGAGGAGTCTTGGAACTGGAAGGACTTCGTCACCAAGGAGAAGGAGGGTTCCCTTGCTCTGTACGTGCCCTCCGGATCCGCGGTGAACCCCAACGCCCCTCTGCCGTCGTTTCTGCAGAAGAAGGGCGAGAAGAAGCCTTCCTGGATGGTTGACTTCGACACCGATGAGAAGCAGATGATCGCCTCTGCCATCAGGGAGAAGACCCTGAACAAGCGTATGGTCAAGGCCGGCCAGTACAAGCATAAGAGGGCTGACGTCATTCGCCGTCGGAAGAAGGTTCAGAAGGAGGAGAACCCTTGGCTGACCTCCAGTTCCAGCTCCGATTCCTGAGTACGCAGATTGAAATACACCAAGCTTCCCATTCAACAGACGGTAAATTGACTTTCTCCATTTCATTTTGTCGGGCAAAGACGCAGCATTTAATTTGTTCCTCATCATGGGATGCCTTGTGCATGTCTTATTTTAAGCTGTTCGGTTGTATTGCATAAGACATTCCTTCTGATAACATTAAGTGAGCATGGATCTGTGAAAAATTCCCAACCGTGACATTGTTCTGTGTAAAAGCAACCAATCTGCGTGATGACCATGTCGTTCTTCCCAGTCCATGCTTCCTAAGGAGACTCACCTTCTCCCACGAGATCCAGGCAATACTTAACTTGCTATAGTCAGGTATGGTTCGTAGACTGTCCTCGGCGACTTGAATGCTTTTGAATGGATACTTGCTGTTTGAAAATCCATACATATGCACCAATTTTATAGCAATGAGTATTCTCTTCACAATGCCAGATTTCACTGTAGTGGTCATGTTCCAATCAGTATGAATAATGTTCTTTTCACTGAATGTGTCAGTTTGCAATGTGTTTTAAATGGAGATATACCACAACCATTCCACAACGCTGATGCCTTTGCTGTATGATGCATTTGAAAAGAAATGTTGGATCCATGATATAGCTTACTTGTCTTTTTATTTTTATTTTCGATTTATACAATGACTTTTTTAAACCGTGTTCATTTGAGAGATTTGTTTATATTCTGTGCAAAGTAATCTCTCAGCATTTTTACACTGTTTTTCAGTCATATGACTTTTGTTTTCTGATCATTTTGCAGCTCATGTAGATTTTATGGAAAATCTTGCTGATTGACTTCTTTTGTCACTTTTTTCAGCGATGAATGGATTACTATATTTTTCTTCTTGCTACGATACATTGGACACAGAGAACGGGATCTTTTATGCATGATATTTAGAAACTTCTGGTTGAGGACTAGCTACGCCAAATATTTTTTTCCTGTATTATATCTTATTCTATGATTTGCTGTCATGCAGTTTACTTGTTTTCCCCTACCAATTGTAAAACTCTTGAATAAACTTTTCTTCCAACCTCTGCTTGCATGTTTTTTTTGCAATGTAGGTACAGTTACCAGGGCGTATTAGTAATACAAGGCGGTTACACATTGTATCAATCAAAAAAAGTTGTCAAACCAATGGCTGTGGTCAGTTGCTTCTTTCATATATCTGCAAACAGCAAACCCCTCAGGAACAGTTGAGGTAAAAATGGCATATTGGTCAGGATTAGAGAGCAAAAAATAGTTTAAAGACTGGTAACATAGCCAACAATGTCCCCTACAGTTATCTGCGAATGTTCTTCCATTTCTAGAAGTGATATGAATAATGAAAACTGTGACATATAACATTTGGAAGTGAACACACACACATAGACACACGATCGCATACACACACACAGACACATAATTTTATATACACACACAAACACACACACACACAAACACACATACACTCACACACTCACATATACACCCACAGACACGCACACACACACACACACACAGACACTCACACAAACACACACACACACACACACACACACACACACACACACACACATCCTCTATCTGCATTAATGGCAGACAATCTTAAATGAAAAAAGAATTTGAATGAACATAAAGGTGTTAAATACTTAAAGCATCAGCTGATACAGCAAACTTGATGGCCTGAAGCAGGCAACCAGATAGATAACTCTACCTGTCATAGGCTGCTTCTGGCTAAGCTACTGGAGTTGGCAACGACGTTCAGCAGCCAAGGGTTTTGGCTAACGAGGCTGATGAATGGCTCCAACCGTAAGCTGTTCACGTACACATACTATGCACACATACTGCAAACACACGCATCATACAACACAACAGTGTACATCATTACAATACCATGCAGTACAGCTCAGCACATCACACACAGTACAATGTTTTGCAGTACACTGCATTGCATTGTGTTTGCCATGGTTGCTTGGTTTGGTTTAGTTAAGTTTGCATGTTTTGGTTGATTTTGTTTGGTTTAATCGGATTGGTTGAAAGATTCACCAGCACATTAAATACCAGAGGTCTTCATTCTGCTAAAGACACGAGTGTTTGAAAATGATCAGAACACTGTCAGGTTAGCATGCCATTACGATGATAATGTAGACATAAGCTCAACAAGTCAACAACACTTGTTTTATTGGTAATGTGAAGATGGAGACAAAGCCGGGGGTAAGGTTCGAGCGGTGGGAGGCTCGAGGCTTCATGGTAGAAGGGCGCAGGTATGAGATAAGTCTTAGCTGATTTCCACAACTGTATTTACTCATGGGTACAGGAGCTCCTGGCTGGTCCGAGGCCTGATGACAATGGCCTGGACCAACACAAGACCGTGGTGGTAGTGCTCTCTCTCTCTCTCTCTCTCTCTCTCTCTCTCTCTCTCTCTCTCTCTCGTGTGCCTTCCCCCTTAAGAAGGGAATGCACGGACCTCACAGGAGCCAGGGTGTGGATTATTTCCCAGATCCTAACCCTGGTGCCTGGGTTCGTGCTTCCATTTGGCAGAAAAGAGAGATTACTTGATTTAACTTACTTTGAAGTTACTTCTTACAAATGTTGTCTCATTCAGCATAACACCGTATATTGAATGAATCACATACCGTTACAAGAGCTGTCTTACTTGAGGGAAAACATCAGATTTATAGTCAAAATGTCGCAATTCGGATGCCAGAGTGGGGGAACGCTTCATTAGCCTCGGGTCACGATAACCTAACAAGTGACTGACAGGGCAGCTGCACCAACAATCAGACTGTAGCAGAGGAGGGGTCCCAGAGTGGTCAGCTGGTTAGCTTGCCTTACACAAAGGATGGGGAAGGGGGTTGGAGAGAGGTATGATACAAAGAGAAATCTGACACACAGGATGGGGGCGGGAAGAGATACAAGGAAGGATAACTGAATAGAGGATAAACACAGTAGATGTACGATAAACTTGGTGATAGGTGCGCCTTATCACAGTAAGAAAAGCTTTCGAAGACGGGCCACACGAGTGAACTCGTCCAAGGAGAGGAGTGCGGGAAAGACAGCCAAGCTGATGGGCCACACAAACTGGCGGGCCACATCATCTGATTGTCAGACGGTCTTGGTTCGTAAGTCCGCAGTGAATTCGCAGTGATCCATACGCAGAAGAATGTGAAGATTCGAAAGAAGAAAAAAACGCCTAAGAACACAGCCCATTAGATGCTGTCGCCCGCCTGCGTGTGCTGCCCACCAGATGGGCTCTTTCCCACTCGCCTCTCTGTAGACGAGTCCACTAGAGTGGCTCGTCTCCAAAAGCTTTTCCGATTAGTCTATACACGCTGGGGTCCGTTACAGCAGTGACTTCTTTGTGCCCTCTTTTATGCCTCTTTGACGTCCAGAATGTCAGTCCTTTTTACTGCCTCCTTTGGACTTCCTGCAAGTTGTTACTTGCTCTTTTAGAACAATCGTCTGACTTTTGGAGATAAATGAGTGCAAAGAAGCTGATGGTACTTGTGAACATAAAGGAAAATGGGATGGAGATAGCGTTAACCCTTTACCGTGGCGTCATTAAAAAAGCACTACCTGGCTCTCGGTGGCAAATTAACAGAGACTTTAAAAATTAAAATTAAAAAACCCCTCACTTCAATGAACACCCCATGTTTCGAAATCGGCATCGGGGTTCCCTGTGATACAGCCCCTTACACGAATTGGCAGTCAAATCATGTCTCCCTAGTGGAAACAGTAGCAATGGTAATAGCATCAGCAACAGTAGAAGTAGTCGTATAATAGAAGTAGTAATGGTGGTGGGTGGTGGTAGGTGGTGATGGGTGGTGGTGGTGGTGTAATAGACTAGGAGGAGGAGGGAGGGAGGGTGGGAGGGAAGGAAGGAGGATGAGGAAGGAAGGATAAGGAAGAAGGAAGGAGGAAGAAGGAAGGAGGATGAAGAAGGAATGTGGAGGAAGAAGGAAGGAGGAGGAAGATGGAAGGAGGAGGAAGAAGGAAGGAGGAGGAAGAAGGAAGGAGGAGGAAGAAGGAAGGAGGAGGAAGAAGGAAGGAGGAGGAAGATGGGAGGAGGAGGAAGAAGGAAGGAGTCCGGCAGTCCCATAGGTTTGCGGATTTGTGCCACTGGATGCCAGGTCCTTTCTGCTGACAGCGTCTGCTGTGACTCGGGAGTCCTATGCGCGATTGGCGGTGTCAGCCACATCGTCTGCGTCTGGGAGTCAAAGCTGGTCAGGCTGGTTTTGAGCCTTCCTGCGGTGGCGCTTGCCACTGGCCCCTCTATCATGTTTCTGTCAAACTGGGAGTTATCCCTCTGCACCCTATGTCGCCTTGTGCCTATGTCTGAAGAAGTTGTCTCTCAGGTGTTCACGCAGATGCTCTGTGTCTGTCCTCCTAAACGTTGTTCGTGATAAGCAGTTGAGACCGTCCCAATAAATTTGGTAATCCCATCCATATGCGACCATGATGCTTCAGTGTAAGATACGAACGGAGCAGCTGAAACCCCTGGCTGCTGGGATTTTGGAGTCTGCTCCAGGAGCTCAGTCAGGGGCGGTGCCAAGCAGCCAAAAGGGCTACCAGGGGGCAGTGGAACAGAGTCAGATACTGTAATTCAGATACTCTCGCGGTGTTCATGGCTGAATTGGACGTTCGGATTTGGGAGTATGTTTACTGCTCCCCCGACATTTGTGACCCTCGTTTCTTCCATGAGTTAGGGGTAAGGATAGAGCCACCACGTCTACTTACGTGATTCATAAGGGCAAATTACTGGAGAAAAGAAGTCTTAACTTGCTCACACTTCA
Source organism: Theodoxus fluviatilis (assembly GCA_034096865.1). Taxonomy (NCBI): domain Eukaryota; kingdom Metazoa; phylum Mollusca; class Gastropoda; order Cycloneritida; family Neritidae; genus Theodoxus; species Theodoxus fluviatilis. Next base: position 6,782 of record JAWQFJ010018848.1, read on the forward strand.
ACCAACAGCACTGACTTGGGTAGTCAATGGTATGATAGTAAAACGTCATCCAACAATCTTTTGTGAGTATCGTGCATTCGGTGTGTATTCCAGAGGTCGATCTTATGGCGAGTTCACGCGCTCTTGTATATTATTACGGATGAAAAGATGCTCAGAGTCTTTGGAGAAATTTCTTACTACATTGTACAGCAGTGAAATAAATGAGCAGTAATGTTTGGACTACCCAAAAAGTATAAGCCTGAAGAAGTCGGGCATTAGCTGTGAGAAAACAATCGTTACGAATACAGTGATAGAATAAGTTTTAATCAGTGACAGTACATATCCAAAAATTCCCATTTGGGAGCGTCACTCCTGCAGCCACCCTTCACAGATAAATGTCCGAGGTACATCTTCCTCATCAAATGACTCGACTTCATCCCAGTTATACATAGTGATCCGTCAACTTTCGACGATGACATCAGTGGCGCTGAAGATGAAAACACATCGCAAACTCTTTACAGTGAGAAGGACAGACCCTGTGGTAACGAGGACAGCCTACTGCTGTCCAAATCAATGGGCACTCTCCCGTACTTGGCGACTAGATGAACGCGAAGCAGTTGACAGCGTGTCCATAATAAGAAAGAATGGTTAGGTGACAAGTTCGGGAAACTGTTTTCCAGCACAGTTTGCCTTGCCCTAGATGAGAATCCCCAGCAAAAGCGCACAAGATAACAGGTGCACTGTGACAGAAGTCTTCCATGGCAACTGGGCGTTGAGGAGAAGACGTCCAAGTCCAAATGGCAGTTTCTTCCCAGGACAAAGCTAGATAACAGGCTTCATACCTTTGCTAGGGCTCCACTCGAGTAGTTAAAGCGCCTGCCAGCGATTGCTTGCGCCTAGCAATAGCGGCGTTTGAAGCTGCATGGCTCCTAGAGTTGCCTCCTTGCGTAAGGAGAAAAAAAGGGTACCTGAAGTACAAGAGCTCGAGAAAAACAAGCCACCCTTGCAGCTATAGTGTTATGGTTTAGACTTTATTTCATTTTCTATATTGTTTGAAACGTTCGCCATGTCAATGTTTTGGCGGGAACAAGCTGAGCTTTGCACTCTGAGACCGGTTTGGACCGGCTGTTTCCAAAATTATCCGTGATGCAACAATGATTTGATTGGTTAAGGATGGTGTCACATGTGCTGTGAGTAACTCTCCAGTTTAGGAGATTGAAGATTTGCTTATCATTTGACTCTGAGGATATCAACGTGAATGGACGTATTTCGAGTAACTCCGTGTAAGATGAGGAGTCGACATGTTAAAACATTCTTCAATTCCTCCTCCGACCATCTGAAAGGTTGTATTAAGAAGAACAGTGTCCTCTACGAATGAAGGTCCAGCTTTGCCGGATTATGATGCTGAGTCTCGCTGCATGGACGTTTCGTAGTTTGGTTCTGAGCGCTTGCTGAAGTGTTCAAACATGTATCCGTACGGGTACATATGTGTGTGGGTGACCCACAAGTGTCTATGGCCTTTCTATCCTCTCATTTCTAGGTCTAGCCTTGAGAGAGAGAGGGAGAGAGAGAGAGAGAGAGAGAGAGAGAGAGAGAGAGAGAGAGAGAGAGAGAGAGAGAGAGAGAGTGTGTACTTGTGAATGGCCATATCTGAGTGGACATCGTTTTGGGACAGAAGTTTTCGTCTGTGAAAATTCGAGAATCATCGTCTCCTATCTGCTTAAACTTGTGAGTAACTTTGGGTCAACTTTGGTTTTGGGTCAGTGAAATTAATCCTTTACTTTTCAGTCAGAGAGTAGACTGATAGAAATGATTGACATTTTCATTCATTTTGCCTTGAATTTGATTTTATTCATGATTAAGTCTGATTAAAGAAAATCTTTGATGAACATTGTGTCACGTCATGCGAGTGTGAGACGAGAGTGAGTGAATTAATTATCCTCCCTCCACTAATGATACCCCTAGACACTCAAACAGAAAGAATTTGAGAAGTGTGTGAGTGAGTGTGGAGGGAGGTGATATATAGGAACTCACTTCAAACCGTGTAGTATAGCATAACCTGGGATAAATAAGGCATCAGTAAAGTCCCAAAAATGTGTTTGTATTTAGTAGTTGATGTCTCACCTTCCTTTTCCAAGTGATGTGGGGATGAGAATAGACACACTTCGTCTCCCAATGCGATTCGTAGGTGATGAATTACTAGAGAATTTGAGTCTTGACTTGCTCTCACTTTAACCAAAGAGGAAGTGAGCCGGTGTCAGAATATTAGACTGCGACCAAGAAAAGAAAAAGAACAAGCACGACCAGACTCTGACTAATTGTATTCTCTCGAGAACAATACAGGTCCTGAAGAGGGCCGTTTGTGGAGGGGCTGACGGCACTTGTAGGCGGAGCGAGAGGTTTGGCTCTATGTGGCGATGGCGTCAAGCCCGGCGTCGTAGAACGCAGAGAGACCGCTGTTGGAATCTTTGGCAATGGCGTCGAGCCCGGCGTTGAAAGGTGCAGAGAATAGGCAAGCTCCCGGAGGGAAACTCTGTCTTCAGCCCAAGTGGTGGTAAGGGACTGGCGAGGGTTGGGTTTTAAATACGGTACTCGAGGAGTCGTTCACCTCCGGTCGTGCTAGTTCTTTTTCTTATCTTGGTCTCACTTTCACCAAAACAAGTGATTTTCAGGAACATGGCTTTAAAGAGTCCACAAAGGCAGACAGGCTGAAAAGCTCCTTTCGTTCATGCCGTTTTCATGTTCTCTTTTGCCATGCTACTTTAATACCGTCTTTGAAGTCGATATGAAGTATGTAATAAGTAATAGGGAGACAATAAGGAAATGTTGGATGTTACAGTTTGGACTGTTTGTGTGTGAAATAAATACACATCAGATTTCTCACTTGGTAGTCGTTATGATTTAGTTTTTTTTTTTCTCAGTGTACGATGATGACACAACACAGTTACGTTGGTAACATTGAAGGCGATGCTTGTTTCTATTTTGTTTCCATTTTGGCTCCATGATTTCATCAGTCTAAGGTAGCAAATTACATTAGCAAAATGTAAGAGGAATCAACAGTACACCCGAACGAGAAAAAAAACTAAATCGGGGATTTGTGGATGGGCTGTGGTTCTATGACAAGGGCATAACTAAAAGATCCTTGTTATTTTAACTGATCCAAATATATAAATAAATGAACAACAATGAGAACAAAAAATTGCACAGTAGCGTCCATTATTCTTCGTTATTCTTCTACGTATCAGACCAGAATGCTCAACCAGAAATCACGCGTCTTGCAATCCATGACATGATAACATTTTATGATATTCAGTATAACACAGTCAAAATAAGATAGAAACGTCTCGCTATCTTTGAGTCATGTATCTTTTCTTACCACTATTCAAAATGAAAAATACGCTTTCAAATGCTTCGATCACTGAGGCTGCACTCAGACTCTGTCCTGTGTTAAATACAGAATGGAAACTGCGCCGAAACAGTAATCATCTCAGAGGAAACCCATGAAAACTTTGAAGAGGTTTTCTGTAAGTCGACCAGATGCCTCATCCCTGGGCCGTGAAACACCTCGATGCCCCATCAAAAAACAAAGATTTTTTAAACTCACTGATGTACTGACGCATCCGACCAACAATGATATTCATTATGGTAGAGATGGGCCGAACAAGGGCAGTCTAAAAACGCAGACCAGCTCCCAGGTAGAAAGAATGGAGGGCACGCCACAGTCGACAGCGGAATAAAACGTACTTTACACCATACATGGTCCACTTTCTTGTCTGTAAGAGTTTGAGACTGAATGTTGGAGTTCAGGTAAGTGTTCTTCTAGAGGATCTTCTGCTCGGCTTTATCAGAGGCAACGCCTTGTAACTTCAAACCCGGAGTCCACGACAAACAACATACAGCTGGAGCTGATCGACACGTCTTCAGTTAGTCCTCCATCTCGAAGGCGCTGTTGCAATGTCTGTTGACCAAAGTGGGCTTGTCCAGACTGGATGTTTGGACCACATCCGGGACGTCCTGAACGGCTGCCGGGTCAGCCCGGCCTGTACCATTGGTCATGGCCGTTTCCATGGCAGCGAAGTCAGCGGTGGAGGATCGAGCGGAAGCTAGAGTCTGGACAGTGAGACTTCCGGTGGAGCGTCTTGATTTGGAACGCCGATTTCGGCAGCTGTTCCACCAGGCTGCACGGACGAAAGACACAACCTGAAAACAAAACGAGAACAGATATTTAATGTCATTCAACGTATGATGTTGTCTAGACGTGAATATGGACGAAAGACAACCTG
>JAWQFJ010018851.1:5000-7500 GCA_034096865.1 Theodoxus fluviatilis
GTCACCGCTTAACCATGAAACTGGGGAGAGGGGGAAGAGAGACAGGAGGGTGGTAGGGGGCTTAGGCAAGCTAGTACAAAGAGAACAGTGAGGGGAGGAAGATGAAGAAGACAGGATTCGGGAACGATTTCAAGAAGAGGTGAGTTTTGAGAGCAGAGCGAAAGGTCGAGGGAGATGTAGAGTGACGAACAGAGGCGGGGAGGTCATTCCAGATAGAGGGAGCCTGATAAAAGAAAGAGCGTTCACCAAATTTTGTTTTAACTAGAGAGTCCTCCGGGAACCTAAGGATTCTTGTGTCTGCGGAAGAGCGTAGCTGTCTAGCGGGTGTGTAGGTGCGCATGGGTTTAGAGAGATATTGAGGAAGGGATTCAGCGAAGTAATGGTAGCAAAGACAGGCAATCTCGTGTTGGACTCAAGCACTAATGGGCAACCAGTGGAGAGAGCGGAAGAGAGGAGTGAGATGATCTGACTTTTTTGACTTACAGATGAGTCGAGCTGTAGCATCTTGCACTCTTTGAAGTTTATCGGTGAGGTATGCGGGACAGCCGGCAAGAAGGCCGTTGCAATAATCCAGGCGACTGAGAATAAGAGCACAGACTAGGATAGTAGTAGCTTGAGTAGTGAGAAGGTGTCTGATTGCGCTTATCTGTCTGAGTTGTATGTATGCAGATTTGCAAGTGTTTTGGACAAAGTCGAAAAGAGAGAGATGAGAGTCGAGGGTGACACCAATGTTTTTGACTGATGGAACAAAGGCGACGTCAGCGTCTCCCACCCTGACAGAAGACGGGAGGGATGGAGGCGTCACTAGTCTCTGAGACTTGACAAGAAGGCATTCGGTTTTGGAATCGTTCAGCTGGAGTTTATTGTGTGACATCCATGACTTAACATCAGAAAGACAGGTCTGTAGTGTGTCTAACGTGAGTTGGAATTGATCTAAGGTGGTGTCTTTGTAGAGCTGATTGTCATCTGCAAATGCATGCTGACTGATTGAGTGCTGAGCGACTATGTCAAACAAAGGTTGCATGTAAAGAACGAACAAAACTGGACCCAGTACTGAGCCCTGGGGAACACCAAACCGGACAGGAGAAGGAGCTGAGTAATGATTGTTGATGGAGACCGTTTGAAATCTGTCAGTGAGATAAGAATGAAACCAGGCAAGGGCAGAGTGTGAAATTCCAAAAGTGTTTCGCAGGCGTGAGAGGAGAGTGTTGTGGTCTATTGTGTCGAAAGCCGCTGACAAGTCTAAGAGGGTGAGAATGCAAAGTTTTCCCTGATCAGGAGAAGAGTAAAGGTCGCCGAGGATTTTGAGTAAGGCAGTTTCTGTGCTGTGGTGGCTACGATAGGCTGACTGCAGGGGTGCCAAGAGGTTGTTGGTTGCAAGATGTTGCTGCAGCTGGGTGAGTACTAGTCTCTCTATAAATTTGGACGGGAAGGGGAGGTTAGAGACCGGGCGATAATTTTTCAAAACGTTAGGGTCCAGAGAAGGCTTCTTCAGGAGTGGCTTAATTATGGCTGACTTGTATACGGAAGGGAAAGTGACAGATGAGAGAGACTCGTTAACAACAGATGTGATGTAGGGCAGAAGAGAGTCAAGGCATTCAACTAAAAGGGGGGTGGGGATGGGGTCAAGGTCGCAAGTGGTGGGAGTGGAGGCGAGAATCACTGGCTGCGCTCGATTTGTCCGCCGGAATCCGCCGGCGGGCGAGACGGGGCACCGGCGGATTTTTTGTTGCGCTCGATTTCTTCAGGTCACGTGACCGGCGGATCACCCGGGCAACCGCCGGGTCCGCCGTCAGGTTTTCTGAGGCGAACGAAGATCCAAGATGGCGACGACAAGACTAGGCTTTTTGTTTCATGACGATTCGACACTGAAAATATTCGATAATTCGTTCTCCGCTGACTCATGTGTGCCTTAATTTGTCATCTCCTGCAAATTCCGCTGGACAATTGAAGTAGATAACGATTTTTTTCTTTATTGTGTGTACGATGTGTGGTTGACAGTGAGAAATCCTGCATTAAGTTCGAATTGAATGTTCTCTCGCGAAGGGACGTAACTCTACATTCTGACCTCCCTTTGCGTAAAGGAAAATCGCTCGAGTGCGTGGTCTTAGTGTATAATTATAGGGTCTTTGACTGCACCTAGGCTCAGGAGTCACTTATCAGGGCATAGGTAGTGGTAATGAAAATGTTCAATTTACACATAACCTCAAACCTTACCATTAACCAAGAAGACAGCACATTTCCTCATCATCGCTACCGCTGTCTAGTAACTCTTCTAAACACCACAATTGTGCCGCCATGTTGATCAGCCGAAAGCGCTCGATTGGACCGAAAGCTGTCGATTAGCCGGTCACGTGACGGGGGATCGCTGGTCACGTGGCGGCGGATCGCCGCCGACGGATTCAGGCGGATAAATCGAGCGCAGCCACTTTCTTGACAGCCTCTTCAGACACTCACTGTAGTTAGCCAATTGCTGGTGTTGTGGTCCTTCTCCATCATT
>JAWQFJ010018851.1:12500-15000 GCA_034096865.1 Theodoxus fluviatilis
CGTCATGTTCTGAAATACATGTATGTTCTCATTGCTAGTGAAGCCCTTAGTGATTGGCAGAGAAGTCTGTATGCGAGCAGAGAGCGAATGAAATAGCTGTGTTGGTATACTCATGATTATCTTCTTCTTTTTTTTACTTTCAAAAACCAAAATGTGTCAACGCGCATGCGAATGGCGGCGTAGTTTTTCTACCACTATTTTCTTTGTTTGTTTGTTTGGTTGGTTGGTTTTTTTATTGTTTGTTTGTTTGTTTGTGTGTTTGTTTGTTAGAGAATTATTGCTCCGCACCAATAATTCACGAAAAGAACTAATTTCGGCTCAGTTAATCAGCACACAAAAAGCATTTATCAGCGAACGACTAACAGCGGTGATGAACGCGTCTTTTTTCAAGATCGGGATTGGGCGTTGTGGCTCCACCTGTCGGCAAATGTGTGTGGCGACCAGGCGCCTAGGCTCCGTCCCCACACAGGATGACTTGGTTGTTGCTATTCTCCACCATTCTGATCTCACAAAGGAAAGCGCCCAGAACTGAGGGTTTTTTCACCTCGAAATTCCCCACCAGTTCATCTGCATGCCCAGACACACACGACCCTTCTCCAATCAGGCGATGAATCTGAGGGAAGGCGCCTTGATCCATACTGTGATGCCTCTAACCCTATGTTGGTGTGGCCCCTCACGAAGACATGGTGGTGCTGAGCCTGGAAGATACGCTGTCTGGGACTCCTAGAAGACCCAGCGTCAAAGTCTGCGGGAGTTCCTGCTGTTTCCAGATACGGCATGCCCCTGGGGAAGGTGGCCTGGTTTCTCCGCAGCTACTTCCTTCCAGTCGCTCTGTTGACTTCCTACTGGGATGTCTTCAGTAATGTCGAGTTTGGCTTCGCATATTTTCGTGTGTTTCCGTTGTGAACTTCAACAGAATCACTTGAACCAGTAAATCAAAATCTTGGTAAAAGACTATTTCGACAGTGGCAAAAATGAAATACCTGTTCATGAAACTCCGTAAAGTATGATTGGTATTTCAATGGGGGATTTTGTTATTCCTTATTGAAAATTTGCGATTCCATCATCGGATGTACTTAGAAGTCAACACGATGACCGATTTTTGACATTAACGTAATGCAACAAGTTACGATGAAGCTGTCATATTTTTATTTTCCAAACCCAAGACTCACAGATGTTACGAGACAATGCTGAGTTTTTGTTTGCGAGTCTATTGTTCATCTAACAGTTATACTCTTTTTTAGAGACTCTAGATAGAGTTACGTCCCAATACATTATTGAAGTTTCTTTGACATTTTTTAATCTCATGAGATACTTTTCCGTCACAAAATGAGAAAGCTTCCTACATTTTGGAGCATCTGTAGCCGAGCAGAGAGAGCGTTTGACCTGCAGTCGCTTGCAGCTAAAGGGTGCGGTGTTCGAAGCTGCACAGATCCTCTAATTGCATCCTTGTGCAAGGTGCTTCACCCTTAGTACCTCTCCTACCGAGGAGTAAAACCGGTCACTGGGCGCTGCACAGCGGCGACCGGGAGTGAAATTCCCCCAAGAGAATTTCCTCAAAAAGGACAAAAGTAAAGATTATCATTATTATCATCAAGACGGTCCAGTAAAACGTCTTTATCCCTCCAGGTTTACTGGAGGTCCTCACAGCTTTATGTCTGTGTGTCTGTCTGTCCCGACTTAACGGCTGATATCTCAAAAACTACGGGACGGATTTCCTTGACATTTTGCACACTTACTGGAAGTTAGGTCCGATTGAATGTATCAAATTTGCAGAATCGAGGTTTGAAAAAAAGTGACTTTTTAAGGTCATAAACTCGAAAACACCCCCCTAAAATGTCAGTTGACGGAATGGCGATATTTCGCCTTTTCCTTCACTCCCGTCGCCAGCAGCGTTTCTCCCACGCTGTACGAGCGCTCACCAGTTACATAAATAGTTTTCGTGATCCTCCCCAGAAAAAAATCGCCTTTGCTTTAAAAAAATACCGTTTTACAGTCAAAATTGGTGTCTCCACCCGCGCGGCCGGTCCGACTCTTAGAACAGCCTTCCACATTAGCATATTTTTGCCCCCTTACAACAAGGAAAATATGGTTTAGGGAACTAGTCTAGTCTTTAATTAGTCTCTGTACTATAGTTTGCCAGCTTTAGATCCACACACAGATCTTTCCCGGCCAGACCATAACCTTTATTAGCGATGCACTAGGAGGCACGAAGTAAACAGTAATGGCGGCGGAGCTTGAATCGCAGCACGAGGTGGGTGAGCCAGTGGAAATTGCTATAGAGGAGGGTTCTGATGCTGAAGAGGATGCTTTGTATGAGATAGGAACTGATGTAGATGATCCCTTTCATGATGATGATGATAGTAGTGATTTTCCTCTCGCTAATGATGAGGTATCAGAGAGCGAGGATGAGAGCGAAGCTGTCATGCTGGCTGAAACTAGGTCGACCTCGCCATCATCGGTAGTTCATTGTAGGCTCATATTGATTGTAACTCAGGAC
>JAWQFJ010018851.1:20000-22260 GCA_034096865.1 Theodoxus fluviatilis
GTGCACGAAGTGCGTCGAGTTTTTTCCAGGGCTTGCAGACCAGAGACGCTTTGCGCCGTGTCGCAGAAATTGTACGAAAGACCACAAAAAAGAAAAAGAAAAACGTTTTCTCGACTGACAAGCCGCGAAATGTGGATGTCGACACAGATTCAGATTTTCTTTCTTTTTATTATCTGTTTTATCTTCTTTCTTTCTTTCTTTCTTTCTTTCTTTTCTTTCATTCATTCTTTATTTCTTTCTTTCTTTCTTCCTTCCTTTCTTTCTTTCTTTCTTTCTTTCTTTCTTTCTTTCAATCCGTTATCTCGTTTTGGAATTGCGACCAAACAGAAACATTTTCCCTCCAGGTTTACTGGAGGTCCTACAGACTTTATCCCTCCAGGTTTACTGGAGGTCCTACAGACTTTATTAGTCTGTCTGTGTGTGTGTGTGTCTGTGTGTCTGTCTGTCCCGTCTCCACGGCCTATATCTCAAAAACTACTGGACGGATTTCCTTGAGATTTTGCACACTGACTGGAAGTTAGGTCCCATTCAATATTATCAAATTTTCAGAATCGAGGTTTGAAAAGAAAGTGACTTTTTTACATTTTGGTGTTTCATTGAAAACGATTCAACAGACTCCATTTTGCAAAATCTGTGACGTCATCATTTGACGTCGTATAACGTGACGTCATTTGCGAGGAGATTTTTGAAGGAGGGTGAATAGAATAGAATAGAATAGAATTCTTCGGCTTGCTTAGGCGTCCAGGGCCTATCGCCGATTCTGGTAGTTCTCTGGCTGTATTTTTATTGTTCTTATGGATACTAGCTGGTCTTTTACCAGGCCTAGTATGTCCTCAGATGTCTTAGGCCGCGAGGCCTTTATCTGATCTTTTGATCAGTACTTATGGCTACTCTCACTTTTTACTACCCTAGTTCTAACGATCTTAAAAGATCGTGTCTATTCTCTATACTTTTCTTCCGGTGGCTTATGAGTGGCAGAGAGTGGTATACGTGGCAACAGCAGCGGGTGGCCAACATCATCACAGTACATGTAGTCTTTGAACATCGTGTCAATTCTTTTTTTGAAGCTGTTTAATGACGAACACTGAATTTGAGAACACTGGTAAAGGAGAAAGAATTATCCCTCATGGTTTACTGGAGGTCCTACAGACTTTATCTGTCTGTGTGTGTGTGTGTGTGTGTGTGTGTGTGTGTGTGTGTGTGTGTGTGTGTGTGTGTGTGTGTGTGTGTGTGTGTGTGTCTGTCTGTCTGTCTGTCTGTCTGCCTGTCCCGACTCCACGGCTTATATCTCAAAAACTACTGGACGGATTTCCTTGAGATTTTGCACACTAACTGAAAGTTAGGTCCGATTGAATGTATCAAATTTTCAGAATCGAGGTTTGAAGAGAAAGTGGTTGACGGTCGTAATACGATTTTTTCCATTCATGGTCGAAACTTCGGCTTCGCTGGCTTCGAGATCGTTTTCGCCTTGCAGACGACTGCTTCGTATTCAAATCATCACTGCAAGGCAGCGCGAAATTGACCGAAGTCGATTAAAAAAACTCGTATTCATACACATAATAAACCAATTCGATTTTCTTTCTCAGATTATTCAGACTTTCTCCGATTATTTCGACCGTAAGATAGCAGTGATTTGACATTCGGCGTCACCGTGTCATGTGACGGTGATAGTTTCGTCTGCAACTCGCATATTGGTTGGTGAAGAGGAGTAGATTTGATGTCGTTTTAGCTATTGATCGTTTAGCTGGTCGGTGATTCCTGCTGATATTGCTGTCAATGACTAACGTGGGCTTGCCGACGGTGATGCATGAATATGGATTTCCAGAATATTTTTTTGCAGGATTAATACAACATGTATCTCAAATGACAATCACTGTTGTCATGTTAATTCGGTGGATCATTACAATCCGAGTACATGTCCCTATGATCTATTGTAAGTGGTTGATCCTTGGAACGCAAAGTCAGATGAAAGTTAAGGGGTGCACATCTTGCAGTTCTAGAAACCAATAGGGGGAATCCGTAAAATTAAAAGCTTTTGACGTGTTCTTGTGTTGAACACTTAAGTCATGGTCAGCTAGGGCTTTTTTCGTGCTTAAATAGTTTTTAATCCTGTCCGTTGTGGGAGTTCTCCCCATCTTATATTATTCGACGACAAGAGTACACTAAATGAAATCACCCTGTTTGCCAGCGTGATGCGGGATATTTTTGGTAGGATGCTATCTTGGGGGGGGGGGGGGTCGGGGAAACATAGGAGGTCTCT
>JAWQFJ010018856.1:0-2500 GCA_034096865.1 Theodoxus fluviatilis
AACACAGTACGCTAGGTCATGGAAAATGTTGTTGAAGGTCATGGAAAGTCATGGAAAAGTCATGGAATTTTATATCTAAAAACCTGTACGAACCCTGTACGAGCTACAGACGCGTTGTCGTAGTTGGATCTGGTACACACCGTCTGTGACTTACAGGAAAGATCGCTGTTCCTACTTCCCAGTGGCTGTCATGCCTTTAGGGATGTCCACTAAGCCTGGCGTACTGAGCGGTGATAAAAACATGTTGTTCTGCTTGTTTGGTTGAAATTGTAAGCCATTCCTTTTCTCTTTCTTAATTCCCTATTCCACCTTCCGCCTATCTCATGTCTTTTCTATCTCCCTCCATCTTTATATGTATCAACCTTGCCTTTTCAAAACGAATTCTTCTCCATCCTTCCAGTAGTTTACCCGGATGTTGTCTCCTTCACGTCACTGGCGTAGTGTTGGATGACCTAAGTGCTGCGGATAAAACTGTTGAAGCTGAATGTGTTGGGTTTTTTTCACCCCACACTACGGCAGCTTTCTCACATATCCTCTCCACGCACTTGCTAGGCCGACTTCTCTCTCCTTCGTTCCCCATTTTACCGTGAAGATTATCACAGTTTACTGGCCACATGCCCACGCGTATACTTTTGCTACCCACATTGGCACTAAATTGCTTGCATTCACATAAATATGGTCATTTCTTCATTTCTTCAAATCATTTCGCCTTCATTCGCATCCATTCCTTTCTTGGCACAGTCACTTTCTCAGGCACTGTCCTTCCACACTCGCTTTCTTACAATCTTACTTGCTACGCTTTGTTTGCCTTGCCCGAGTCGGAGCATGCAGCATGGATGGTGAAATTGCCACACAGCTCGGCTCTTGGTGCCCGTTCTTCTTCCCTGCATGGCGGACGACAGGTCTCAGCTTTCGTGGAGGGAAAGGAAGAAGACGCTTAGCTTGAATTGCTGTTCAGCGACAAAATCGGGAGGGGAAAGTTCTTGCAAAAAAGATGTACACTTCATGCATAAATGAATGGATGGATGGATGGATGGATGGATGGATGGATTATGGATAGCTGGACGGATAGACGACGGATGGACAAAAGACGGACGGATGGATGGATGGGTGGGTGGATGGACAGATGAATGGATGGATGGATGGATGGATGATGGATGGCTGGACGGATAGACGACGGATGGATGGATGGATGGATGGGTGGATGGACAGATGAATGAATGGATGGATGGATGGATGGGATGGATGGGATGGATGAATGATGCATGGATGGACGGATAGATGGATGGATTGGTTGGTTAGGGTTGTTTTGGCTGGATGGATGAATGGATTATGAATGAATGATGGTAGGATTGGTCAAACGAGTGCTTGACCCATTGGCTGCATGGCTGACCACAGTGCGGACGACGGGTCCACGGGCTTCATGCAGGGCGCCTTCGTGCAGCTGCACCACGACGGACGCGTGCTGTGGCCCGTGCCCGTCAAGCTCAAGTCCTCCTGCAAGGTGGACATCACCTACTTCCCCTTCGACGAGCAGCGCTGCATGCTGCGCTTCGGCTCCTGGATCTACTTCGGCCAGTGGATGGACTACGTCATCAAGGTGATGATAACGATGACGATGATGACGACGACGACGACGATGATGATGAAGATGATGATGATGATGATGATGATGATGACGACGATGATGTTGATGATGATGATGATGAATACTGTTTTACGGCCCTTCAACCTTTGTAAGCAATGTAAAACCTTCGATTACGAAAATCACTAGAGCCAGTTAGAGTAAGTGCAAGTCAAATTTCGATTTCCCTAAATATTCGTCTCTCACTAATTGCATAGAGAATCGCGGTGGGATCCATTCTTACCCCAACTCACAGGGGAAGGCAGGAGGAAGAACTGCAGCAGCAGAAAGAGGAGCAGAGCAGGATGTGGTGCAGCAAGAGTGTGTGGAGGAGCAGGAGGTGGTACAGCAAGAGTGTGGAGGAGCAGGAGGTGGTGCAGCAAGAGTGTGGAGGAGCAGGAGGTGGTGCAGCAAGAGTGTGGAAGAGCAGGAGGTGATGCAGCAAGAGTGTGGAGGAGCAGGAGGTGGTGCAGCAAGTGTGTGGAGGAGCAGGAGGTGGTGCAGCAAGAGTGTGGAGGAGCAGGAGGTGGTGCAGCAAGTGTGTGGAGGAGCAGGAGGTGGTACAGCAAGAGTGTGGAGGAGCAGGAGGTGGTGCAGCAAGAGTGTGAAGGAGCAGGAGGTGGTGCAGCAAGAGTGTGGAGGAGCAGTAGGTGGTGCAGCAAGAGTGTGTGGAGGAGCAGGAGATGGTGCAGCAAGAGTGTGTGGAGAAGCAGGAGGTGGTGCAGCAAGAGTGTGTGGAGGAGCTGGAGGTCATGCAGCAAGAGTGTGGAGGAGCAGGAGGTGGTGCAGCAAGAGTGTGGAGGAGCAGGAGGTGATGCAGCAAGAGTGTGGAGGAGCAGAAGGTGATGCAGCAAGAGTGTGTGGAGGAGAAGGAGG
>JAWQFJ010018856.1:10000-27500 GCA_034096865.1 Theodoxus fluviatilis
GCAGATTTTGTACATAACCCGCACTATTCAGCGGGGCGTCTAGTTAGGTGTTGATATTAATATTTTCTGTTTTTTTTAAGAGTTGTTGTTTCTGAATAGGCTGTCTTTGTGTGATTGTGGCTTTGTGCGTGTCTTTGTTATGTATGTGTATGTGTGTGTGTGTGTGTGTGTGTGTGTGTGTGTGTGTGTGTGTGAGAGAGAGAGAGAGAGAGAGAGAGAGAGAGAGAGAGAGAGAGAGAGAGAGAGAGAGAGAGAGACCATTTCCCAAAACCATCTGTAACAAAACCAGCATAATGTCATCTCATTTCATTTATGTGATTTGATTCATCCACCTCCAAAATGAACAAATTGGCATTTTGTAAAACATGAAAGAAAAAGAGTTGTATTTTGGTGACGCAACACAAAGAGAAAATGATTTTAAAAAGAGGACTTTAATAATATTTTCCTTTTGTGTTAACACGGACGTGGCACATCATATGCAGCAAAAGATATCTTCTCATTCACATGTAATGAAATGTTACCTTGTAACAGCTCAAATATGTAGTCGTAGAGTTTTTTATCTGCTGAGAAAGCTGTACGGAGGTTGTTGCAAAAGCACTGAGTGGCTCTAGAAGGATTCATTTGACTCTTTAAAAACGTCTAGGCGTTAAACACGAGGGGTCTGGTTGCTGAAAACAGAGTTTTATAAGGGCGTTCATCACTGGGTTTAGCTACTTGTATTGTGTACATTTGACGGTATTGATAGTAACAGAAGTTAAGATGTTACACCTGAAAGCTGTTTCAGTTTGATTTTCTCATTAATATTCGATAGTTTGCATGAGAAAACTGTGAGTGCCATACATAATCCATAGCATGTGAAACCACTATTATCTCATGTGCTATGCATCAACGAGAAATAATGTACATAAAGGTTTTGTCATGTTGCTTTAATGCGTGTCAACAGCTACGTTTTGCAATAGTAGATATAAGATCTTAAATAAAATAATTTTTCTCTTCCTTGCGTTGTACATTGTACCAATCATATATGGCACACTGCTCATTCGCATTTGTCATCGCTGTGGGCCCAGTCCTGCAATTAGGAAAGTGTTCTACATTTCCGCTGATCAGCTCGCTTTCTCGCTGTTGGCAGTCAGCCATGGCGAGGGTTGAGCACATTTAGTGTCATTTTGCCCACAGAAACAGTTGAATGTGGTTGCAGGCTCCAACTCCAACAACTCTCGGAGCTGTCCGATTTTGAAGGAGAAGGCGGAGTTGCGAGTGCCAATGAAATACCTGCAACAAACATGTCCAGTGCTGTTCTGATGCTGATAGACACTCTTGAACTTACAATAGTAGTTATGGAACTATTCATATCTGTTCATCGGTTACTCCCCTGCTGAACATACAGAGAAACGACAAGAAACGATGTTTTCCTTCTTTCAGAAGAGTACATTTCCGTTGACATTGCTTTCTTACTGTAGAATATTATTGGGTGTTCTCCTTTGTGAGTATGACTTTGTAAATGTTGAAGAATCGCCAAACGACTTTTTCCTGAAAGGCTTTGAACAGCTTTATGTTAGACGAATTCATAAAGTTAAAAAAACTAGCGTTCGTCAGTGTCATCAGTACGTTCAAATTATCACTTGATGATGATTACAGCAGCGAGATGGCAATGGTTATGCTGATGACGACAAAAACTGCAATATATTCAATCATAATGACCGGATCCAGCAAGTGGCACATGTAAATAAAGTCGGATGTGAAGATTCTGAGTTATGGGTATCGTGACAATCGACAAAATCAGAGCCTGGAATAAGTGCAAGAATGATAGAAATCGGATACATTTCTGTAAAGTTTTTGCTGACTATTCCAAGTACTTTTTTGAGAAAAAGCCGTTGAAGTTGACAGGGGCAGGGAGTGTAAGATGTCCTAAGCAACTGAGATCAGATGCGTTTACAAATGTATATTTCAATACGATTTAATGTGGGTGGGCAGAGCAAGCATTTAAAAGGGCTGATGATTTAAGAATTACATGATATGCACCAGTGAGAAAGCCATGGGACATTAATACCCTTTGGACGCAGGTTGGACGCAGGCAGAATAGTTGCTGATCAGACCGCACGGAAAGGTGAGCACTTGTCTAAAACTGTGAATTCAACCACTTTTAATGTTGTAACAATCTTCCAAACTCTCGGAGATGCCATAAAAGTGGTCCCAGAAAACAGAAATAGCTCAAATTCAATTTCGAAAAAAACCACGGAGAACATTTTACATGGATTTTCTTGCATTTTGCTCCAGCGACTCAATGTACCTGTTGCTAGATCAGTCATGACTGCGTGGAAAAGGGGTATCGCGACAAAGAAGTGTGTTTGATGTGACCATAGTGCTACTCGCATATTAATCAAGAACAGAAATCTCGGCTCGATTCAGGATTCACCTCAACGTCCGAAGGACTACGGAGGTTTAAGATGCTTGGGGCTAGGATGTTTTCGTCGTGGTGTTCTTGAAAATGTCTGCAGATTTTTCTATCTGACTCAGCACCCTTGGGTTGCAGCTGATGAGAGATTCTGGCTGTATGTTGTACTCACCGTGCTTTGGCACATATCCACTGGTCAACGATAGCCACTCCAGGGTCCGTCAATTCCCGAATCTTCCTTTTCTTCGGCTTAAAGAGATGCACCCGGAATTCCTTCAGCGTGGACTTCAGCGTCTCTATTTCTGATGTGATTAAGAAAAACATGCAAATTACTTAAGTATTTCGAAAATTAGAATCCTGCGCAACTTACATATTTCTTTTTCTCCAATTTGAAATGTATTAATTGCTATCCATCTTTACGACACATGAGAAGCCAGAAGAAGATGAAAATGATGGAATGGCATGGTGCATGCCAGAGAAAGCTACTCAGATTGAATCCTTGGTGCCATCAGTGGCGATGTACACTGTCTTACCTTCCTTGGTGCCATCAGTGGCGATGTACACTGTCTTACCTTCCTTGGTGCCATCAGTGGCGATGTACACTGTCTTACCTTCCTTGGTGCCATCAGTGGCGATGTACACTGTCTTACCTTCCTTGGTGCCATCAGTGGCGATGTACACTGTCTTACCTTCCTTGGTGCCATCAGTGGCGATGTACACTGTCTTACCTTCCTTGGTGCCATCAGTGGCGATAAACTCTTACCTTCCTTGGTGCCATCAGTGGCGATGTACACTGTCTTACCTTCCTTGGTGCCATCAGTGGCGATGTACACTGTCTTACCTTCCTTGGTGCCATCAGTGGCGATGTACACTGTCTTACCTTCCTTGGTGCCATCAGTGGCGATGTACACTGTCTTACCTTCCTTGGTGCCATCAGTGGCGATAAACTCTTACCTTCCTTGGTGCCATCAGTGGCGATGTACACTGTCTTACCTTCCTTGGTGCCATCAGTGGCGATGTACACTGTCTTACCTTCCTTGGTGCCATCAGTGGCGATAAACTCTTACCTTCCTTGGTGCCATCAGTGGCGATGTACACTGTCTTACCTTCCTTGGTGCCATCAGTGGCGATGAACACTGTCTTGAGACGCGTCCTCGCCAGTGCTTCCCTCAGCTGCCTGGCGGCGTTGTGCAGGGTCGGCACTCTGTGTGGGTAGAAGTACTCGTAGTCGCCCCTCCTCAGGTGGGCCGCCACGTAGGGTTCGCCTTTGTTCCACCGCTTTTGCTGCTGCAAACAACAACGCAGTGATGTCTCATTTTCTTTCTAGTTTCCTCAGCGCAAGATTTTATTTTATTCGTGATAAACAAAAATACTGAAAATTTCATTGACTGTGAATTATCAAATGTTACCAGTTCTCCCAAACTGATTTGGTCCGATACTGCCGCCACATCGAGAAACAGCAGGTTTTGCATCGATGAGGATCTCTGAAGCAATTTTCTCATTTTAATCGGTACAGAAAACTGAGCCGTTGCTGCCTATACTTTGTGAGTTCATGTCTTGTATCCACCGCTAAGTGGTTGGAATTTATTATTCACTAAGGGAAGATCCTGTAATGCTTTTCGTGAGAAGGAACGGAATCTGATTGTGTAACATCCCGCATCATCATTATTTTGATTCTGCCTTGCTTTCAAATGAATCCATCGGTGTATAGTGTCACTGTAAACGATAGTCTCTGTACTACAGTGTATTTACATCGGCCATTCAGCAAGTTCCTTCCAACTAGAAGCCAATAAATTTGTGTGTGCGCTCTTGTAAACTTTGATAAGAGAGAACTGCACACTAAAGAAGCTGATTTCCGTATTTAGAAAAAATGCCAGATTTCAGTGAACGCTTACTAATACGGACGCAAATCTGCATATATCGTAAAACGTTACAATTATTATGAAAGAAGATTGCTGCTTATTGTAATGATACAATGATACGAAAATCGCCAAGGGCCGACTCATTTTTGGTAGATTGGTAACAAAGAGCAACAAGAAGGGCAAAGCCCATACGACTCACATGCTTGACCTTGACCTTTACATGACCTTGACCTTCAGGTGATTTTCAAGGTCAAGGTAAAAAAGTAAACCTAGCAAAGACATACACTAAGAATTGCTTTACAAATTTTTCCTACCAAAATACACGGACCTTGACCCAAGGTCAAGGTCATCCAAGGTCATGCAACACAAAGCTGTTAATTCAAGACATAGGAAGCACAATGGTGCTTATTGGCACTTTCTACCATGAGATATAGTCACTTTTAGTGGTTCACTACCCCATTTTGGTCACATTTCATAAGGGTCAAAGTGACCTTGACCTTGATGATATGTGAACAAATGTGTCTCATGATGAAAGCATAATATGTGCCCCACTTAATTATTAAGTTTGAAACAGTTATCTTACATAGTTCAGGGTCAAGGTCACTTCAAAATATGTATACAATCCAACTTTGAAGAGCTCCTGTGACCTTGACCTTAAAGCAAGGTCAACCAAACTGGTATCAAAAGATAGGGCTTGCTTTGACCTATATACCACTTGTAGCTAAGGTCGCCATTCTTAATAACGTGGGATAAAATTGGGAAAATGTGAAAAATGACTGTTTTTGAGACCACATTTATGGGTCCTGTGACCTTGACCTTGAAGCAAGGTCAAGTCACCATGTATGTTTTTTGAGGCCTTGTCATCATACACCATCATGCCACATTTGGTGTTGATAGACTTAATAGTCTCCGAGAAAAAGCCAACGTTTAAGTTTTTTACGCCCGGACGGACAGACGGACGGACGGACGGACGGACGGACGGACGACACGGCTGAGTACATAGACTCACTTTTGCTTTGCATGTGAGTCAAAAACAACAACAACAACGACAACAACAAAGTATTCAGGCCCACACTGAAACTGTAGAGAATCATAGACGCCACCCTGAGTTCCATTTGCTAATCACTAGTATTACTTCATTGATATTATATATTGTACTAGATGGTTTACCCATCTGCACCTTTTCCCGTCTGCACCTGTTCCCGTCTCCACCTTTTCCCATCTTCACCTTTTCCCGTGTCCACCTTTTCCCGTGTCCACCTTTTCCTTTCTCCACCTTTTCCCGTCTCCACCTTTTCCCATCTCCACCTTTTCAATTTCCCTCTCCCCCTAAATAACCGTACCTTAGATACTTTCCCACCCCCAACCCCCTCACATTCACCAAACCTCAACGTATGATGAGATGAGCGAGCTCAAACCCGTAAAACCTCGTGCAGCACAAAGCATACATTGGAGGCGAGTTGCCTCCCTTTACCCTCTCAGGAAGCACATGTTCGAGCCGAGTTGCCTCTCTTTGCCGTCAACAGTCCCATGACTAAAAAGTTCCAGAGGGAATATCTCCGGAACAGTCGGAGGTATGCCTCCCAAAACGCGATGACTACCCCCATCCAGTCACAGGGGAGCGACATGCCAATTTCGTAGAGATACGTGCACGGGCGGCCGAATGCATACAGCGGACGGACAGATAGACAGAAACCGTTTGGGTTTTATATATATAGATTTGCAGTGGCTACGACGGGTCGGCATGACAGACTGTCTCGTCTGATGGTCAGGAAAGCGCGGCCTGCCCACCAGCCTTGCTGCGCGCCAGCCTTGCTGCGCACCGCGTGCCAGCCTTGCTGCGCCCCAACCTTGCTGCGTGCCAGCCTTGCTGCGCACCGCTTGCCAGCTTTGCTGGGCGCCGCGTTCCAGCCTTGCTGCGTGTCAGCCTTGCTGCAAGCCAGCCTTGCTGCGCGCCATGTGCCAGTCTTGCTGCATGCCAGTCTTGCTGCGTGCAAGCCTTGCTGCGCGCCACCCTTGCTGCGCGCCACCCTTGCTGCGCGCCACCCTTGCTGTGCGTCGCGTGCCAGCCTTGCTGCGCACCAGCCTTGCTGCATGCCAGCCTTGCTGCACACCGCATGCCAGCCTTGCTGTGTGCCAGCCTTGCTGCATGCCAGCCTTGCTGCATGCCAGCCTTGCTGCGCGAAACGTGCTAGCCTTGCTGCATGCCAGCCTTGCTGCGCGAAACGTGCCAGCCTTGCTGCATGCCAGCCTTGCTGCGCGAAACGTGCTAGCCTTGCTGCATGCCAGCCTTGCTGCGCGAAACGTGCCAGTCTTGCTGTGTACCATGTGCCGGCCTTGCTGCGCACCAGCCTTGCTGCGCACCGGCCTTGCTGCGCACCAGCCTTGCTGCGCACCAGCCTTGCAGCGCACCAGCCTCGCTTTGGCGTGCCAGCCTTGCTGCGTGCCAGCCTTGCTGCGCGCCAGCTTTGCTGCGCACCACGTGCCAGCCTTGCTGCGCACCAGCCTTGCTGCGGGCCAGCCTTGCTGCACACCAGCCTCGCTGCGTGATAGCCTTGCTGCGTGCCAGCATCGCTACGTGCCAGCCTTGCTGCGTGCCAGCATCGCTACGTGCCAGCCTTGCTGCGTGCCAGCCTTGCTGCACACCAGCCTCGCTGCGTGATAGCCTTGCTGCGTGCCAGCATCGCTACGTGCCAGCCTTGCTGCGGGCCAGCCTTGCTGCGTGCCAGCCTTGCTGCACACCAGCCTCGCTGCGTGATAGCCTTGCTGCGTGCCAGCATCGCTACGTGCCAGCCTTGCTGCGTGCCAGCATCGCTACGTGCCAGCCTTGCTGCGTGCCAGCCTTGCTGCGCACCAGCCTTGCTGCGGGCCAGCCTTGCTGCACACCAGCCTCGCTGCGGGCCAGCCTTGCTGCGTGCCAGCATCGCTACGTGCCAGCCTTGCTGCGTGCCAGCCTTGCTGCCTGCAAGCCTTGCTGCGGGCCAGCCTTGCTGCGGGCCAGCCTTGCTGCGGGCCAGCCTTGCTGCGGGCCAGCCTTGCTGCACACCAGCCTCGCTGCGTGATAGCCTTGCTGCATGCCAGTCTAGCTGCACACCAGCCTTGCTGCGCACCATGTGCCGGCCTTTGCCTAGCCCCGGGTGCCAGACTTGCTGCGCTACAGCCTTGCTGCATGCCAGCCGTGCTGTGCACCAGCCTTGCTGCGCACCAGCCTTGCTGCGCACCGCGTGCCAGCCTTGCTGCGCACCAGCCCATTCTAGTAAACTAGAGATTTCGCCTACCGGCAAAAGTATCTCTAGCACAGTTCACATCACGTGATGGAAGGTTTTTGGCCAATTTATGCAAGCGGAGGTCACACGAGAGGCTTGTGGGATAGCCGATGTGCTCCCTGACATACGCCGTTAAAGTAGTTCTAAGACTATTTCGCACAAAACTCTTAACTTACTCTTGTTGAGACAACAAACAAGCGTTCATTCGATACAATAAAATGTTTGTGTTGAAATGGAATCAAGTTTTTACATCTGAATGATTTCTGTAAAAAGTGTAGAGAAAAATAGAATCAGAACGAACTATTTTTGGCGCAAGGCTGTAATGCCAAGGGTCAAGCCTATTACGCATTCATTGCGAACTGTGCCAGAGTCAATACTACTGACTCGGGTTTACAGAATGGCACCAGCCTTGCTGCGCGCCAGCCTTGCTGCGCACCAGCCTTGCTGCGCACCGCGTGGTGACTGCAAGGCGTGCCGCCCTACTAGCGGCCTGTCACGACACAACGGTGTCTTCTGCAGCCTCCCGTACGCACTTGTTCGTTCCTCGTGCAGCTCTGAGTGGAACAGTCGTTGTCAGCTGGATCTGTAGCGTTGAGGTATTGCTGTATGAAGAGGTCCCCTTCTTCTCGAAGCTCCCGCTTGTAGACAATGCTTCGTTGGATCTGTCATGTGCAATACATTGTTGCGCAATCATGCATCCACTCTAATGGAACATAAACTTTGAGTATTTTATCAC
Source organism: Theodoxus fluviatilis (assembly GCA_034096865.1). Taxonomy (NCBI): domain Eukaryota; kingdom Metazoa; phylum Mollusca; class Gastropoda; order Cycloneritida; family Neritidae; genus Theodoxus; species Theodoxus fluviatilis. The sequence goes on from JAWQFJ010018856.1 coordinate 18,260, forward strand.
AAATGAAGAAAAATGAAATTTTATTTAAATTTCGCAGAGCTCTTCGTTTTCTAACGACGTTGCATTAATCATTTCACTTTCTCTGGTTTTCTTGCTTGCTTTTTTTGTTGTTGAAAAAAAACCCGACACCCAACATCTTGACTCATTTTTATTATGTCCCACACATGCTGGCGCAAGTTTCTTACGAAACGTCTGCTGCTGGCGTTCAAGGAAATAAAAGAGAGAGAAAAAAAAACCACTCACTTCCCAGTAAAGTCTGCTGCTGTCATCCTCATCATGAAAAATATCTTCTGCTTTGTCCAACAGCACAGATCTACAGGAACAAATAAGTACCGTTATCGACCAGCATTTTTCCAAAAAGGACGCAATCAAAGGAAACTTTTGAGGGTTTGGGATAAAATGGGGAACTAGATTCGTGCATGTAGATAGGACAATGGCGGTAATAGGAAGTACTATAATTCATTCACACATTTCCTCGCAAAATGGTATCTACAGTTTCGGATGTAAGATAAGAATTAGGAGGTGGGTGATGAAATTCAGGATTGCGGCAAGAGAGAGGAAGATGAGGAGACGACAAGCGAGGGAAGGGGGGAAAGGAGGAGGTGGGGAAAGGACAGATGTAGTCTACTTGATTGATGCAAACTGCGCTGAAAGAAAGTGGTCTTGTCCTTCCCCGGTCACGCTTGTAACACATCATAGCGCACGTTGCATCCCTCTCTTCACTCAATGTCAATGTTAAGTACGTGTAAGTCATTCTCGTTCGTTTCCGTCTTCTTCATTGTGTGTGGCTGTGATGGAGTCGTCTGCTTGCATTGTGTGTGGCAGTGCTGGAGTCGTCTGCTTGCATTGTGTGTGGCAGTGATGGAGTCGTCTGCTTGCATTGTGTGTGGCAGTGATGGAATCGTCTGCTTGCATTGTGTGTGGCAGTGATGGAATCGTCTGCTTGCATTGTGTGTGGCAGTGATGGAATCGTCTGCTTGCATTGTGTGTGGCAGTGATGGAATCGTCTGCTTGCATTGTGTGTGGCAGTGATGGAATCGTCAGCTTGCATTGTGTGTGGCAGTGATGGAATCGTCTGCTTGCATTGTGTGTGGCAGTGCTGGAGTCGTCTGCTTGCATTGTGTGTGGCAGTGATGGAATCGTCTGCTTGCATTGTGTGTGGCAGTGCTGGAGTCGTCTGCTTGCATTGTGTGTGGCAGTGATGGAATCGTCTGCTTGCATTGTGTGTGGCAGTGATGGAGTCGTCTGCTTGCATTCTGTGTGGCAGTGCTGGAATCGTCTGCTTGCATTGTGTGTGGCAGTGATGGAGTCGTCTGCTTGCATTCTGTGTGGCAGTGCTGGAATCGTCTGCTTGCATTGTGTGTGGCAGTGATGGAATCGTCTGCTTGCATTGTGTGTGGCAGTGATGGAATCGTCTGCTTGCATTGTGTGTGGCAGTGATGGAGTCGTCTGCTTGCATTGTGTGTGGCAGTGATGGAATCGTCTGCTTGCATTGTGTGTGGCAGTGATGGAGTCGTCTGCTTGCATTGTGTGTGGCAGTGATGGAGTCGTCTGCTTGCATTGTGTGTGGCAGTGATGGAGTCGTCTGCTTGCATTGTGTGTGGCAGTGATGGAGTCGTCTGCTTGCATTGTGTGTGGCAGTGATGGAGTCGTCTGCTTGCATTGTGTGTGGCAGTGATGGAGTCGTCTGCTTGCATTGTGTGTGGCAGTGATGGAGTCGTCTGCTTGCATTGTGTGTGGCAGTGATGGAGTCGTCTGCTTGCATTGTGTGTGGCAATGATGGAGTCGTCTGCTTGCATTGTGTGTGGCAATGATGGAGTCGTCTGCTTGCATTGTGTGTGGCAGTGCTGGAGTCGTCTGCTTGCATTGTGTGTGGCAGTGATGGAATCGTCTGCTTGCATTGTGTGTGGCAGTGATGGAATCGTCTGCTTGCATTGTGTGTGGCAGTGATGGAATCGTCTGCTTGCATTGTGTGTGGCAGTGATGGAGTCGTCTGCTTGCATTGTGTGTGGCAGTGATGGAATCGTCTGCTTGCATTGTGTGTGGCAGTGATGGAATCGTCTGCTTGCATTGTGTGTGGCAATGATGGACTCGTCTGCTTGCATTGTGTGTGGCAGTGCTGGAGTCGTCTGCTTGCATTGTGTGTGGCAGTGCTGGAGTCGTCTGCTTGCATTGTGTGTGGCAGTGATGGAATCGTCTGCTTGCATTGTGTGTGGCAATGATGGAATCGTCTGCTTGCATTGTGTGTGGCAGTGATGGAGTCGTCTGCTTGCATTGTGTGTGGCAGTGCTGGAGTCGTCTGCTTGCATTGTGTGTGGCAATGCTGGAGTTGTCTGCTTGCATTGTGTGTGGCAGTGATGGAATCGTCTGCTTGCATTGTGTGTGGCAGTGCTGGAGTCGTCTGCTTGCATTGTGTGTGGCAGTGATGGAGTCGTCTGCTTGCATTGTGTGTGGCAGTGATGGAATCGTCTGCTTGCATTGTGTGTGGCAGTGATGGAATCGTCTGCTTGCATTGTGTGTGGCAGTGATGGAATCGTCTGCTTGCATTGTGTGTGGCAGTGATGGAATCGTCTGCTTGCATTGTGTGTGGCAGTGATGGAATCGTCAGCTTGCATTGTGTGTGGCAGTGATGGAATCGTCTGCTTGCATTGTGTGTGGCAGTGCTGGAGTCGTCTGCTTGCATTGTGTGTGGCAGTGATGGAATCGTCTGCTTGCATTGTGTGTGGCAGTGCTGGAGTCGTCTGCTTGCATTGTGTGTGGCAGTGATGGAATCGTCTGCTTGCATTGTGTGTGGCAGTGATGGAGTCGTCTGCTTGCATTCTGTGTGGCAGTGCTGGAATCGTCTGCTTGCATTGTGTGTGGCAGTGATGGAGTCGTCTGCTTGCATTCTGTGTGGCAGTGCTGGAATCGTCTGCTTGCATTGTGTGTAGCAGTGATGGAATCGTCTGCTTGCATTGTGTATGGCAGTGATGGAATCGTCTGCTTGCATTGTGTGTGGCAGTGATGGAGTCGTCTGCTTGCATTGTGTGTGGCAGTGATGGAGTCGTCTGCTTGCATTGTGTGTGGCAGTGATGGAGTCGTCTGCTTGCATTGTGTGTGGCAGTGATGGAGTCGTCTGCTTGCATTGTGTGTGGCAGTGATGGAGTCGTCTGCTTGCATTGTGTGTGGCAGTGATGGAGTCGTCTGCTTGCATTGTGTGTGGCAGTGATGGAGTCGTCTGCTTGCATTGTGTGTGGCAGTGATGGAGTCGTCTGCTTGCATTGGTCAATAAAAACAAAAAAGGCTGGCAGGCAACTGGACAGTCACCAAAAGCCGCAACTTTACATGCACAATACAAGTACACATTTACATGCACATTTGCACACACTTATACTTACGCATGCACCCACTTATGAACGTACATGCGCACCAGGGCGCACACAGAAGGATGCACGCACACGCTAGCGTGAACACTAATAAGCACAAACTCTCACAAACATGTATGCATGCGCGCGTGAATGTAAATGCACATGCGCATGCAAACCCACTTTTAAAGCTTCATAACGACTCACGTAGGCCTACTTATACACACAGTCCCACACGTACTCATACATACAGTCCCACACGTACTCATACACACAGTCCCACACGTACTCATACACACAGTCCTACACATACTCATACACACGTACTCATACGCACAGTCCCACACGTACTCATACACACAGTCCCACACGTTCTCATACACACAGTCCCACACGTACTCATACACACGTACTCATACGCACAGTCCCACACGTACTCATACACACAGTCCCACACGTACTCATACACACAGTCCCACACGTACTCATACACACAGTTCTACACGTACTCATACGCACAGTCCCATACGTACTCATAACGCAGTCCCACACGTACTCATACACACAGTCCCACACGTACTCATTCACACAGTCCCACACGTACTCATACACACGTACTAATACACACAGTCCCACACGTACTCATACGCACAGTCCCACACGTACTCATACACACGTACTCATACACACAGTCCAACACGTACTCATACACACAGTCCCACACGTACTCATACGCACAGTCCCACACGTACTCATACACACAGTCCCACACGTACTCATACACACGTACTCATACGCACAGTCCCACACGTACTCATACACACGTACACATACACACAGTCCCACACGTACTCATACACACAGTCCCACACGTACTCATACACACGTACTCATACACACAGTCCCACACGTACTCATACACACAGTCCTACACGTACTCATACACACAGTCCCACACGTACTCATACACACAGTCCCACACGTACTCATACACACAGTCCCACACGTACTCATACACACAGTCCCACACGTACTCATACACACAGTCCCACACGTACTCATACACACAGTCCCACACGTACTCATACACACAGTCTCACACGTACTCATACACACAGTCCCACACGTACTCATACACACAGTCCCACACGTACTCATACACACAGTCCCACACGTACTCATACACACAGTCCCACACGTACTCATACACACAGTCCCACACGTACTCATACACACAGTCCCACACGTACTCATACACACAGTCCCACACGTACTCATACACACAGTCCCACACGTACTCATACACACAGTCCCACACGTACTCATACACACAGTCCCACACGTACTCATACACACAGTCCCACACGTACTCATACACACAGTCCCACACGTACTCATACACACAGTCCCACACGTACTCATACACACAGTCCCACACGTACTCATACACACAGTCCCACACGTACTCATACACACAGTCCCACACGTACTCATACACACAGTCCCACACGTACTCATACACACAGTCCCACACGTACTCATACACACAGTCCCACACGTACTCATACACACAGTCCCACACGTACTCATACACACAGTCCCACACGTACTCATACACACAGTCCCACACGTACTCATACACACAGTCCCACACGTACTCATACACACAGTCCCACACGTACTCATACACACAGTCCCACACGTACTCATACACACGTACTCATACACACAGTCCCACACGTACTCATACACACAGTCCCACACGTACTCATACACACGTACTCATACACACGTACTCATACACACAGTCCCACACGTACTCATACACACAGTCCCACACGTACTCATACACACAGTCCCACACGTACTCATACACACAGTCCCACACGTACTCATACACACAGTCCCACACGTACTCATACACACGTACTCATACACACAGTCCCACACGTACTCATACACACAGTCCCACACGTACTCATACACATCCACACGTACTCATACACACAGTCCCACACGTACTCATACACACAGTCCCACACGTACTCATACACACAGTCCCACACGTACTCATACACACAGTCCCACACGTACTCATACACACAGTCCAACACGTACCATACACACAGTCCTCACACGTACTCATACACACAGTCCCACACGTACTCATACACACAGTCCCACACGTACTCATACACACAGTCCTACACGTACTCATACACACAGTCCCACACGTACTCATACACACAGTCCCACACGTACTCATACACACAGTCCACAGTCATACACACGTACTCATACACACAGTCCCACACGTACTCATACACACAGTCCCACACGTACTCATACACACAGTCCCACACGTACTCATACACACAGTCCCACACGTACTCATACACACAGTCCCACACGTACTCATACACACAGTCCCACACGTACTCATACACACAGTCCCACACGTACTCATACACACGTACTCATACACACAGTCCCACACGTACTCATACACACAGTCCCACACGTACTCATACACACAGTCCCACACGTACTCATACACACAGTCCCACACGTACTCATACACACAGTCCCACACGTACTCATACACACGTACTCATACACACAGTCCCACACGTACTCATACACACAGTCCCACACGTACTCATACACACAGTGCCACACGTACTCATACACACAGTCCCACACGTACTCATACACACGTACTCATACACACGTACTCATACACACGTACTCATACACACAGTCCCACACGTACTCATACACACAGTCCCACACGTACTCATACACACAGTCCCACACGTACTCATACACACGTACTCATACACACAGTCCCACACGTACTAATACACACAGTCCCACACGTACTCATACACACAGTCCCACACGTACTCATACACACAGTGCCACACGTACGCATACACACAGTCCCACACGTACGCATACACACAGTCCCACACGTACTCATACACACAGTCCCACACGTACTCATACACACAGTGCCACACGTACTCATACACACAGTCCCACACGTACTCATACACACAGTCCCACACGTACTCATACACACAGTGCCACACGTACTCATACACACAGTCCCACACGTACGCATGCACACAGTCCTACACGTACTCATACACACAGTGCCACACGTACTCATACACACAGTCCCACACGTACTCATACACACAGTCCCACACGTACTCATGCACACAGTCCTACACGTACTCATACACTCAGTCATACGCGTACTCATACACACAGTCCCACACGTACTCATGCACACAGTCCTACACGTACTCATACACACAGTCCCACACGTACTCATACACACAGCCCTACACGTACTCATACACACAGTCCCACACGTACTCATACACACAGCACCTACACGTACTCATACACACAGCCCTACACGTACTCATACACACAGTCCCACACGTACTCATACACACAGTCCCACATGTACTCATACACACAGTGCCACACGTACTCATACACACAGTGCCACACGTACTCATACACACAGTCCCACACGTACTCATACACACGTACTCATACACACGTACTCATACACATGTACTCATACACACAGTCCCACACGTACTCATACACACAGTCCCACACGTACTCATACACACAGTCCCACACGTACTCATACACACAGTCCCACACGTACTCATACACACAGTCCCACACGTACTCATACACACAGTCCCACACGTACTCATACACACAGTCCCACACGTACTCATACACACAGTGCCACACGTACTCATACACACGTACTCATACACACAGTCCCACACGTACTCATACACACAGTCCCACACGTACTCATACACACAGTCCCACACGTACTCATACACACAGTCCCACACGTACGCATACACACAGTCCCACATGTACTCATACACACAGTGCCACACGTACTCATGCACACAGTCCTACACGTACTCATACACACAGTCCCACACGTACTCATACACACAGTCTCACACGTACTCATACACACAGCCCTACACGTACTCATACACACAGTCCCACACGTACTCATACACACGTACTCATACACACAGTCCCACACGTACTCATACACACAGTCCCACACGTACTCATACACACAGTCCCACACGTACTCATACACACGTACTCATACACACAGCCCTACACGTACTCATACACACAGTCCCACACGTACTCATACACACGTACTCATACACACAGCCATACACGTACTCATACACACAGCCCCACACGTACTCATACACACGTACTCATACACACAGTCCCACACGTACTCATACACACAGTCCCACACGTACTCATACACACAGTCCCACACGTACTCATACACACAGTCCCACACGTACTCATACACACAGCCCAACACGTACTCATACACACAGCCCTACACGTACTCATACACACAGTCCCACACGTACTCATACAAACAGTCCCACACGTACTCATACACACAGTCCCACACGTACTCATACACACAGTCCCACACGTACTCATACACACAGTCCCACACGTACTCATACTCACAGTCCCACACGTACTCATACACACTGTCCCACACGTACTCATACACACAGTCCTACACGTACTCATACACATAGTCGCACACGTACTCATACACACAGTCCCACAGGTACTCATACACACAGTCCCACACGTACTTATACACACAGTCCCACACGTACTCATACACACAGTCCCACACGTACTCATACACACAGTCCCACACGTACTCATACACACAGTCCCACACGTACTCATACACACAGTCCCACACGTACTCATACACACGTACTCATACACACAGTCCCACACGTACTCATACACACGTACTCATACACACAGTCCCACACGTACTCATACACACAGTCATACACGTACTCATACACACAGACCTACACGTACTCATACACACAGTCCCACACGTACTCATACACACAGTCCCACACGTACTCATACACACAGTACTATACTTACTCATACCTACAATCCTACACGTTGGAAAGCACGCTTGCATACAGAGAACACTGGCCTCTTCTCCTGAGTACGGAGTCAAAAACTCCTGTCATAGAAAGTTACATGCATGCGTCCGCGTGAGCACGCATATACGCACGCATGCACGCGCGCCTGCGCGCACAGACACACACACACATAGTCTCTCTCTGTCTGCCTCTCTCTCTCTCTCTCTCTCTCTGTCTCCCTCTGTCTTTCTCTGTCTCTCTCTGTCTCTCTCTCTCTCTCTCTGTCTCTGTCCTCTCTCTCTCTCTCTCTCTCTCTCTCTCTCTCTCTCTCTCTCTCTCATTTTGAAAACATATTTTGAATGTGAGCAATATTTGTCTTGTATAAGCATAAAGAATTTTCGCGATGCTTGTATTAGCTTTCGTTTGGGATGTAACGACCTGAAAATAAATTCAAGGTAAAAAATAGAGAATAACTCCGATATGAATTGTCCATTTTGTGAAGAAACTGAGAACGAAGATAATTTTTCATGTATTAGCCATGTGTATGACGATATTAGACAAAAATATTTAGCAAGACATCTCACATATGCACATCGTTCAAATTTAAGGCATTTTATGCGTGGTAAGGAGCCAAAGATGACTAGAGATATTTCCAGGTTCATTTTTTATGCATTTGAGCGACGTTCACAGAAACTGCAAGAAATGTCATCGGACATTTCAAACAAGAAGGGCAAAGCCCATACAACTCACATGCTTGACCTTGACCTTTATATGACCTTGACCTTCAGGTGACCTTCAAGGTCAAGGTCAAACAACTAAACCTACCAATGACATCATACACTAAGAAATGCTTTACACATTTTCCCTACCAAAATACTTGTGACCTTGACCCAAGGT
>JAWQFJ010018858.1:0-7500 GCA_034096865.1 Theodoxus fluviatilis
CCCCCCCCCCAATTTTACCTACCGTGATTCACAGTCCCTGGATATCAATTCCTTCACCACCATCCACAGTTATAATCGATTCCCATTATCTACAAGATGACCCTTATTAATAACACTCTCCGGATTGTAAGCCTTCTTATTCCACTCTTCACAGCGCAAGTCGGGTTCTCGTACATTTTCTACATAGTGAGTCATATTATCCCAACTTCTCCACAGGTGAGTTTTGTTCCCCACCCTCCCCAGACTGTTCAGCTGGTTATCCCACTCACCACACAGTGAGGTTTGTTCCCCACTCTCTCCAGACTGTGAGGCTGGTTATCCCACTCACCACACAGTGAGTTTTGTTCCCCACTCTCTCCAGACTGTGAGGCTGGTTATCCCACTCTCCACACAGTGAGTTTTGTTCCCTTCGCTCTCAAGACTCTGAGGCTGGTTATCCCACTTTCCACACAGTGAGTTTTGTTCCCCACTCTCTCCAGACTGTGAGGCTGGTTATCCCACTCTCCACACAGTGAGTTGTGTTCCCCACTCTCTCCAGACTGTGAGGCTGGTTATCCCACTCTCCACACAGTGAGTTGTGTTCCCCACTCTCTCCAGACTGTGAGGCTGGTTATCCCACTCTCCACACAGTGAGTTTTGTTCCCTTCGCCCTCAAGACTCTGAGGCTGGTTATCCCACTCTCCACACAGTGAGTTGTGTTCCCCACTCTCTCCAGACAGTGAGACTGGTTATCCCACTCTCCACACAGTGAGTTTTGTTCCCTTCGCCCTCAAGACTCTGAGGCTGGTTATCCCACTTTCCACACAGTGAGTTTTGTTCCCTTCGCTCTCAAGACTGAGGCTGGTTATCCCACTCTCCACACAGTGAGTTGTGTTCCCCACTCTCTCCAGACAGTGAGACTGGTTATCCCACTCTCCACACAGTGAGTTTTCTTCCCTTCGCTCTCAAGACTCTGAGGCTGGTTATCCCACTTTCCACACAGTGAGTTTTGTTCCCTTCGCTCTCAAGACTGAGGCTGGTTATCCCACTCTCCACACAGTGAGTTTTGTTGCCTTCGCTCTCCAGACAGTGAGGCTGGTTATCCCACTCTCCACACAGTGAATCTGGCTATCTTGCTCTCTTGATACAGCGAGTCTGGATGACCCATATACTCTCCATACAGCGTGTCTGATCATCGCAGTGAATCTGCATAATGAGACATAATGCGCAACGTTGCCCCACACTCTCAATACATCCGCTACATATGGAATCTGCTTAAGAACAATCTATGGGATTAGTTTCTCTCGTATTCCACTGGATACGGAGTCACCTCATTCCGCACGGATCTAGTGCCGTTCTCCCTAATCCCCAGTTCCGTAATACTAAGCCATATTATTCGCATTACCGATGCATTTCCAAGCTTTAAGTCTAGGTAACTCTCTCTCTAACTCTCTCTCTCTCTCTCTCTCTCTCTCTCTCTCTCTCTCTCTCTCTCTCTCTCAATTAAGTCCTTTTCCATGTACAGAGTTGTAACCCCCTTCCACCAAGCCTTGAGTGTATGTCCCATATCCTCTGCTTTTAGCACCGTTGACCGTCTCTTTCCCTACTGGATGTATGTAGTGTGATTTCCTTTGGGTCTGGGAAAGAGAAAACAAGCTGTCAGGTCTTAGGGACGCGCTGACGCTGCTTCGCGTACTTTTGTATAATTATGCATTTAAAGTAATCTAGAACATTAGGGCATGCCGTAGGCACGCACGCACACTCACACAGACACACACACACACACACACACACACACACACACACTCACACAGACACACACACACACACACACACACACACTCACACACACACAACACAAACACACAACACAAACACACACTCACTCACACAACACAAACACACACACACACAACACAAACACACACTCACTTACACTAACACACATACACATACACACACACACACACTCACTCACACACACACTCACACACTCACACACACACACAACACAAACACACACTCACTCACACTAATTCACAGACACATACACACACACACACACACACACTCACACACAAACACACACACACACACTCACACACACACATACTCACACACACACACACACACACACACACACACACACACTCACACACACATACTCACACTCACACACGCACATACACACTCTCACACACACACACACACACACACACATACACACATACACACATACACACACAATACAAACACACACGCACTCTCTCTCTCTCTCTCTCTCTCTCTCTCTCTCTCTCTCTCTCTCTCTCTCTCTCTCTCTCACTCACTTGTACCGGCACAGGCACACACAAACATGACGAGTGAGTTGCATATTTTGTTGTTCTTTCTGGAAGACCTCCCACACTTCCGTCTACATGCTGCACCAGCTGGCGGCCAACCCAAAGCTGCAGGAGAGGCTCCATGCTGACGTCACTGGAGCAATAGCTTCTGGCAAGACCCCTAGCTTCGACACACTGCAGCAGCTGCCCTTGCTCAAGGCCCTCATCAAGGAGACCCTCAGGTTGGAGACGTATATATTGAGTGGGAGAGCTATGAAAGTAAGAGGTTAAAAAAAATATCAAGGTAAAGATGTGGTTTTTATACAGGGATTTATTACTCACGTCTGGGTTTCAAATCACGCAATTTATGGCGGGCGAATAACTTGATAAACGAAGACCCAAAATCAACCAACATGAGTGTTTTAGGTTGTACTTGGCCTTCTCATGACCATCCAATGAGCGACAACCGCTTAAGAGCAATGGAAATCTTGCGCGCCTGGACAACTTTACGTCTGAAATGAGTGTTACTCTTCATTGGCAAGATCGCCTCTTTCCCGAAACAGTCAAGTTGCCTAACTTGCGGCGTGGGCGAGTGTTAGCGGAAGTTCCGCCATGCTCGTACATCAAATGCTGACAGTTATTCATAGGGGTCGCAATACTTATCTATATATATAAAACCCAAATGGTTTCTGTCTATCCGGATATCCGTCCGGTCTATGCGTTCGGCCGCCCATGCACGGATCTCCGCGAAATTTGGCATGTCGCTGCCCCGTGACTGGATGGGGGTAGTCATCGCGTTTTGGAAGGCGTACCTCCTACCGTTCCGGAGATATTCCCTCTGGAACTTTCTAGTCATGGGACTGTTGACGGCAAAGGGAGGCAACTCGGCTTCAACGTGTGCTTTGTGAGAGGGTAAAGGGAGGCAACTCGGCTCCAATGTGTGGTTCGTGCTGCACGAGGTTTTCCGGGTCCGAGCTCGCTCATCTCATCACGCGTTGATGTTTGGTGAATGTGAGGGGGTTGGGGGTGGGAAAGTATCTACGGTACGGTTATTTAGGGGGAGAGGGAAATTGAAAAGGTGGAGACGGGAAAAGGTGAAGACGGGAAAAGATGGAGATGGGAAAAGGTGGAGACGGGAAAAGGTGGAGATGGGAACAGGTGGAGACGGGTAAACCATCTAGTATAGCTTATACTTGCAAACGCACTAATACCAAAGAACTTGAGACAATAAGAAGCGCCAGCATAGTATCTTGCATAGTAAAAAAAGCAGGACGAGATTTTGCTTACGTCACAGGTATTTTTTACTTCACAGTCACTCACTAGTAATTTTTGCTTACTTCCCTTTAGTTTGGTTGGGTCAATCATGAGGAGACGGTGTGGCCTGTGTTGCGCCTTTCTTGGCAGTTTTAACACTAGAGCAGTCACCATCAGTTTATTGTCAGTTTGAGAGACTCACTGGCTCATAAAATCGGTAGCTAGAGCATAATCGCTCCAAGCATTGATTTCGCCTGCCATGGCGATCATCATGATCCATCCAAAAACAAGGGACGCAACTCACGCAAACGGCAGCTAAATCTCGTCCTGCGTAAAATCGCGGAGTGGCGCTTCTTATTGTCTCAAGTTCTTTGCTAATACTGAAAGCATGCACCGAGCGATATACTACCATTGATGATGAGGAAGGGGAGGAGGTACACTAGAAGGAAGGAAGGAAGGAAGGAAGGAAGGAAGGAAGGAAGGAAGGAAGGAAGGAAGGAAGGAAGGAAGGAAGGAAGAAAACGAGTTGGAAGGCGCTTGATTCATTAAAGAAAGTTTTCTCCAAGTGCTCCATACGACTCATTCCTACAATGTATCCAATTTACGGAGATTTTACAGATTTCGTCCACTTTGAGAACCAATCGCATGCGAAGTATTCTGTATATATCGTTCAAAAGCAACTGGAGTAGTCAGATCAGGAGAAATGGAGACAATGCGTTTTCTATCCCTTACGTGTGTGTGTGTGTGTGTGTGTGTGTGTGTCGTGTACTTGTGTCTGTGTGTGTAGGTTGTGTGTGTGCGTGTGTGTGTGTGTGTGTGTGTGTGTGTGCAGGTGCGTTTGTAGGTGTGGGTGCATGTGTAGGTGCAGGTGCGTGTGTAGGTGTGGGTGCGTGTGCAGGTGCGGGTGCGTGTGTAGGTGCGGGTGCGTGTGAAGGTGCGGGTGCGTGTGTAGGTGTGGGTGCGTGTGTAGGTGTGGGTGCGTGTGAAGGTGCGGGTGCGTGTGTAGGTGTGGGTGCGTGTGTAGGTGTGGGTGCGTGTGTAGGTGTGGGTGCGTGTGTAGGTGTGGGTGCGTGTGTAGGTGTGGGTGCGTGTGTAGGTGTGGGTGCGTGTGTAGGTGTGGGTGCGTGTGTAGGTGTGGGTGCGTGTGTAGGTGTGGGTGCATGTGTAGGTGAGGGTGCGTGTGTAGGTGTGGGTGCATGTGTAGGTGTGGGTGCGTGTGTAGGTGTGGATGCATGTGTAGGTGTGGGTGCGTGTGTAGATGCGGGTGCGTGTAGATGCGGGTGCGTGTGTAGGTGCGTGTGTAGGTGCAGGTGCGTGTGTATGTGTGGGTGTGTGTGTGTAGGTGTGTGTGGGTGTAGCGTGGGGGGGTGTAGTGTGCGTATGAGTGTATGTAGTGTGCGTATGAGTGTATGTAGTGTGCGTGTGCAGCTAGAGTTGTGTGTAGATGTGTGTGTGTGTGTGTGTGTGTGTGTGTGTGTGTGTGTGTGTGTGTGTGTGTTGTGTGTGTGTGTGTGTGTGTGTGTGTGTGTATGAGTAGGTTGTGTGTGTGTGGGGGGGGGGGGGTGGGGGGAGGGGGGGGTAGGTTGTGTGTGATGTGTGTGTGTGTGTGTGTGTGTGTGTGCGTGTGTGTGTGTGTGTGTGTGTGTGCGTGTGTGTGTGTGTTTGCGTGTTTGTTGGGTTTTTGCGTGCTTTTGTTTATGTGAGTTAGTTTTTTGTGTTGGTGTGTCTATGTGCATGCATCCTTCCTTCCAATCTTATCGACTGGTATAATATCTGAATGTTTTTATAAATGAGATGTGTATCCGCAACCATCAAAATGACGTGGACTGAACTTCCAACCCTCACTTCCCTACTCTGCTGTAAGAATAGAATATCCACATGCCACTCATAATTGACGATCAAATAGAAAAATAATTAGAATTGACTTGCTCCTTCATGTATAGTCATGTGTCTTAAATAGCCAACACAGGCTGTTGGCGTGTACAACTCCATTTGCGTATTTATTCATTCTTTATTGAACACATGACCGATCATTTGCAGGTTGTACCCTGTGGCGCCTGCGTTCATGAGGCTTCCCACTAGTGATGCTGTGGTGTTGGGATACCACATACCGAAAAGTGTGAGTGCAGTACATCCCATGTACTTTTCCCACAGGACTGAATGTATTGTGAAATACACTCTGGTGATCATTATTCAGGGCCGACGACATTTATCCAACCTTGGCACTAAATGGAAAGCAATAATTGTTCCACTTGACTTATGCGACGATATCACACAGGCACACGCGAGCCCATACCCACTCTCCGTGCGATTTAGATAATGTGCTTCGAAGGATATATCTCGATGAGAAGATTGCATCAAAAGGAACTTACTGCCCTGAAAATGTTCAGTTGTTGGAGAAAACACTTCAAAAGGCTTGGTTTCGTTCTTTTTTTTTCTTCTGTTTTTGTCACTTGACGATGCTTCAGTATTGAAGGTTTCCGTTTCGTGTTCATACGCTCCTTTTGTCGATGTGAATCTGGGATTGCGTACCTATGCCTGTTGCTTTGTGTTTGTGGATGCAGACTGTGTGTTTGTGGATGGAGATTTTGTGTTTGTGGATGCAGACTGTGTGTTTGTGGATGGAGACTGTGTGTTTGTGGATGGAGACTTCGTGTTTGTGGATGGAGACTACTTGTGGTGTATGCGACTTGTGTTTGTGGATTGAAGACTTTGTTGTTATGTGGATGGAGACTTTGTGTTTGTGGATGGAGACTGTGTGTTTGTGGATGGAGACTGTGTGTTTGTGGATGGAGACTTCGTGTTTGTGGATGGAGACTTTATGTTTGTGGATGAAGACTTTGTTTGTGGATGGAGACTTTGTGTTTGTGGATGCAGACTTTGTGTTTGTGGATGCAGACTTTGTGTTTGTGGATGAAGATTTTGTGTTTGTGGATGGAGACTTTGTGTTTGTGGATGCAGACTTTGTGTTTGTAAATGGAGACTGTGTGTTTGTGGATGCAGACTGTGTGTTTGTGGATGGAGACTGTATGTTTGTGGATGGAGACTGTGTGTTTGTGGATGGAAACTGTATGTTTGTGGATGGAGACTGTGTGTTTGTGGATGGAGACTGTGTGTTTGTGGATGGAGACTTTGTGTTTGTGGATGCAGACTGTGTGTTTGTGGATGCAGACTTTGTGTTTGTGGATGGAGACTTTGTGTTTGTGGATGGAGACTGTGTGTTTGTGGATGGAGACTGTGTGTTTGTGGATGCAGACTTTGTGTTTGTGGATGGAGACTTTGTGTTTGTGGATGGAGACTTTGTGTTTGTGGATGGAGACTTTGTGTTTGTGGATGCAGACTGTGTGTTTGTGGATGCAGACTTTGTGTTTGTGGATGCAGACTTTGTGTTTGTGGATGGAGACTTTGTGTTTGTGGATGCAGACTGTGTGTTTGTGGATGGAGACTGTGTGTTTGTGGATGCAGACTTTGTGTTTGTGGATGGAGACTTTGTGTTTGTGGATGGAGACTGTGTGTTTGTGGATGGAGACTTTGTGTTTGTGGATGCAGACTGTGTGTTTGTGGATGAACTGTGTTTGTGGATGGAGACTGTGGTTGGGATGGAGACTGTGTGTTTGGGATGGAGACTGTGTGGGATGGAGACTGTGTGTGGATGGAGACTGTGTGTGGGATGGAGACTGTGGTTGGGTGGAGACTGTGTTGGGATTGAGACTGTGGTGGGATGGAGACTATGGTGGGGTGGAGACTGTGGTGGGATGGAGACTGTGGTGGGATGGAGACTGTGTGTGTGGATGGAGACTGTGGTGGATGGAGACTGTGTGTGGATGGAGACTGTGGTGGGATGGAGACTGTGGTGTGGATGGAGACTGTGGTGGATGGAGACTGTGGTGGGATGGAGACTGTGTGTTTGTGGATGGAGACTGTGGTGGGATGGAGACTATGGTGG
>JAWQFJ010018858.1:12500-15290 GCA_034096865.1 Theodoxus fluviatilis
TCTCTAGCCTGATATCAGAAACTTGGATGAATGACGGAGGGGCATAGTCAACGAAACAGGTGTAAACAAACAGAGTAGCCCCTGCAACGGTAACAAAAACAATAAATGTTTGTAACGGAAGACCAAGGGCACTTTATGAGATAAGGGTAGAGGTAGACAGAGGGTGATGGGTTTTGGGTGGGAAAGGGGTGGAGGGGGGGATGAGAGGGTGAAGGGCGGGGATTAAATGGGAGCAATAAGCAATATGGAACATTTTTAATTATGCTGAAAGCATCTTTTTTAAATGATTATTTCTCCTTTGCGGGTTCATTCGCCATTGCAAAGGCGTCTGGTTGCATATTTGTCATGTATTTTGGTCGAGACTAATTGCTTTACTTTTCTATTTGTATTGTTTACTCCTGTATGTGTTCAGGTAGCCTACTTCTCTTCGAGAGTTTCGTATGTAAGGCATCATATGTAAGGAATCAAAGTAAGAAGTCCTGATCATTCTCTATCCTTTATTTACAGTATAAACACTTATCAATCGGTTTTACTTTGAAACTTTGCTAATGTACAGATGTGGTGTGATTCAATCGCTACAGTGTCGAAGAGCGCAAATAGTCTTCTGTAACGTCCTACTCAACTGTTGTGTACATTCGCACAAGTACATGTCTTTTCTGTTTATGTTTCTTGCAACAAGTACCCGGTTGTTGTTATTTGCTCATTGTAATACGCTTTTAAACATTTTAAAATTGTTGGGGTGGGGGTGGGGGTGGGTTTTTTTTCCAACTATCGAGCCAGTGCTACCTTCTTGAAGATGTGATATATTCGCACTTTCTCATACATTGCTGCATAATACTCATACGCTCATACAACTCACAGGCCATCGTTGTACTATTTTCACTGCTTTGCGACATGATTTGGAATTTGGACGATAGATTTGTTTTGTGAATCTACGTGGCTGTTTAAGGACCTCAGTAGACTAGTTTTTTTCTGCATCTCATCCTGGCCTAGCCTAACATAGCCAAGCCTTGCCTTGCCCATCTCATATTATCCTTTCCTGTTCTTTTCTATCCTGTCCCAACTTATTCTACCCCTTGCCTGTCCTCCAGTCTGATAGTTGGCAGAAAGAACATCGAAGATTTTGGGCAGTCAGGAAAGAAAGGAAGCCGAGTTTTTCCTATCCTGGCCTGTGACACTCCAATGACAAACAATGGACTGAAACAATAGCGCCATGAAATACTTAAATATGCAAGCAATATGCTGCATAGAAATAGTTTTCATATTAACCTACATGTGTATGCAAAGCAATCAACCCTGCGGCAAACTTACGTTTAGAGGTCGAAGCGAAACGTTTTGGACGTAACTATTGCAGAATTTCAACTAGGACTGTGGTCATATATTGGTTAATCGACATATAATACAAAATAAGATTTTTAATCCACATGTTCGAACGCTCCAACAATGTATGGATGAAAGCTATGAAGTGGTCGATAGGGTAGGGCAGGACAGGATACGACAAAATAGAATCATATAGGATATAATAGGATATGATAAGACAGGACAGGACAGAACACGATATAACAGGAATAGGAAAAGATAGGACAGGACAAGATAGAATGTGACAGGAAAAGGGTGTGATGGAGAAATATAGATATCTTAGAATGGGATAGGAAAGGATGAGAGAGGATAAAATGGGAGATGATAGAATGAGATGGGATAGGAAAGGATAGGAGAGGAGTGCAGGGAATAAAATAGGATAGGATACAACGGGGTAGAAGAGGAGAGGATAGGATAAGATAGAATGGGATGGGATATGCTGGGAAAGACTCGGACGAAGCCTTACTAATATGTTGTAGGATGGCAATCAGTGCATGCCAAAATGCTCACAGTCCTTATATAACCAAGAGGAAATCCTCCCCTACCGAATTATTCGTTCTCAGCGGCCCTGGGCTGGAGGGCTGGACGCTGGCTGGCATAATTGTCTCCAAGAGGTCAGTTTTCGGAGCAGCCAGATTGTCAGCACCCACCCACGCCTCTCTGCCCCCCTGTTTTTCTCCATCGTTACCCCCCTCTCCTCTTTCACCAGAAGAGAGAACTTCCGTCCTTTGTCTAAAAGTTCTCAGGAAGTGAACCCTTCCGGTTCCCTCTTCGTACCTACTCTTGTCCATCCTCATAAATAGAGGCTGCAGTGCTTGCTTAGGGGGACCCCATCCCATCTGGGAGAGAGACCACTGCTACCACGGTCTAGAGAGACCACTGCCACCACGGTCTTGGGTTGGTCCAGGCCATTATCATCAGGCCTCGGACCAGCAAGAAGCTCCTGTACCCATGGGTGAATTTAGTTGTGGAAAGCAAGTACGATTTGTCTCATACCTGCACCCTGATACCATCATACCATCATATCCATCACACTTATATGCAGACACATCAGAATGATATTCAGACATATGTTTTTATCGCGAATAAATGAACATTTTGAATGTCTAAGATCTCGAGTTCCTCTTCTTTTAAGTGAGCTTGTAAAATTTTGGGTACAATAATGGAGAACTGGGTGTAAATCACGCTGAAAAACAGATTGCAAAATCACGCCTAGCTTTCTTGAGAGCATTCACTGCTGAGACTGTTGTTATGTAGTCTATGAATTTGTGACCCGTCAGCATATTTGGAGTCATACACGTATCTCCACTTTTGTCAAATGTTTTGTTAACATATAACCCAAATAATTTTTCTTGCAAATATTGGCTGCACTCAATGCCAAAAGACGAGTGGTAAACATGGTGGACGTTTTGTAAATACAATATGCCATCT
>JAWQFJ010018859.1:0-7500 GCA_034096865.1 Theodoxus fluviatilis
TCCTTCTCTTTTTCCCTCCCTCGTCATAACTGCAAGTATAGCTCTTCTAGTTGATGCATGTCACCTGCAACCCATTTATCTAGACTCCTTCCCCCCCCCCCCCCTCCTTAATTTCCACCTTGTCCTCCCCCCCGTCCGCCCCTGCTCCCCCCCCCCCCCGGGCTTGCTCCCCCCTCCCCCCTTTTTCTGCGCCTTGACGGAGGCTGGTGATCTGTTGCTGTCCCCATCAAAAAACAAAACGCATCGTTAGCGAGCTCCGAGGTTGTCACAATGTTCCAGCATGCTTTATTCCTCAGCCAAAATCCCCAGGGGGAGGAGGACGGAACGGTGAAGTAGCAAGAGTGGATTGCGGCATCACCAGTCACACAATCTGTCTCAGCTCCCTCGGCCTGTCTGCTTCGCTTCACTTTCTCTCCCCGTCTCTCTTCTCTTGTCCGTCTCCTTCCTTCTTCACTGTCTCTTCCAGCGTCTTGGCTTCCCGACGTCATCCTTTTTGTCGCCCCGGCTCCTCCCCTGGTCTTTCACAGAGGTCGCAGCAGTTACCTCTTCTTGCGTGGCGCTGTTCTAGCGTGAGCCTCCTCTGTCCTTCCTCTGTTTCGGTGGGTCATCCTCTCTGTGTTATTCCTGGGCCATTTCTGTCGGTCTAGATCTCCCATTTTGTCTCTGTCCATGCCTCCGTTGTCTATTCCATTCTCTTTCTCTGCATATTCCTGCTGTTTCCTTTTCGTCAAACCCAGAGCTTGTCATTGTCAGCCATTTCCGTACCTGGTCTCTTACTTGTGGTGACAAATATTCGGAGGAGGAAAACATATGGGAATTTTTTTAAACAATTTTGTATTGAAAAAAGAAAATAAGACAATACATGGAAAAGTAGAGTGTAAAAGAATGGGGTGGAGGGGGGAAGGGGTGAGAACGAGGGGAAGCATTAGAAACATGAGGAGGAGATAAGATACTAAAGAGAGTAATTAAAGCAGTCTCAGTGTTATTCACACGCGTAACACCCATGCAGGGACAGGACAAGCACGGTCATTTTATCGCCTGTCTCGAATCTTTTTGGTGAGGCTTTTGAACCCGTGCGTACGTGCCAAAGCAGTTTAGAAGAGAGCATTGGATTGGCTGACTGGTCACATCGCCTGATATTTCGTATTAAATGGTACAAAATGGTATCCATTTGCGGAACAATCAGGGGGAAACATTCTCAAGCACTTGAACGTGAAGTTTTCTCAATAAATTCATCTATGAATGCCATCAAATTTCCATACCAAAAACCGACATAGTGGTGGAAGAATGCACCAACAAAGAGCCCTGTGCTCTGATTCTAAAGTCCTGCCACCCGTTTCTTTCCCTGTGGGTTGGGGTATAAGACTAGATCCAACGTGTCTCCCTGCGCATTCGCAAAAGGAAGACAAAAAAGGAAAACCGACACTTGACCTGTTCTTAATTTAACCAGCTCTAATAATTTTCGTGATCGATGACCTTACATAGCCTACATGAACACAGTCCAATCCAGTCCAGTCCAGTCCAGTATAGTCCAGTATAGTCCAGTATAGTCCAGTCCAGTCTAATCCAATCCAGTCCAATCCAATCTAATCCAGCTCATTCTCTCTGTTATTTGCTTTTCTTTGTTCCCGAATTCGCTCTGCCAATCTCGACAATAATTTTTGGCAATGCACCCAGAGTCCATTCAGGCTTACTCACGCCACGCCTCAAACACCTTTGTGGCGAGCACTTGTAGTCTCAGGACCTCAGCACTCGTGGTCGCCATCTTGAGATGGACGGGAGACGCTTCTACGGTTAGTTATGATTCATTCCCTTCTATATCCTTAGTATAGACGCTTAAGCGCGTGTTAATCTGCATAAGTGCGTCTGTGTGTGACTGTGTGTGTGCGTGCGCGCGCCCGCGTGTGTGTATGTGTGTGGCTTTATGTGTGTGTGTGTGTGTGTGTGAGTGTGTGTGTGAGTGTGTGTGTGTGTGTGTGTGTGTGTGTGTGTGTGTGTGTGTGTGTGTGTGTATGTGTGTGTGTGATCGACATCTCGCTGCGTTTGTATTCTATGTGTGTTCGCCCATGCTCGATTGTGTGTTTACATGTGTATCTGGGTTCATGCACGTGCACAATATATCTTGCGCATGAGCCCCTGGGTGATACTTTCTCTGTACAGTCGTGCATGCCAGCATGTGATGGTGTGCTAGTATTTTTACTTCTCTATTCGATTACTTATTAATCTACTGCTTCCCTGGCTTCACACCCTTGTATGTTGCTGGTAAGCTTTGCCCTGCACACTTGAAATCGAGCCCTTTCTGTCTTCCTGTAAATTTCTCAAGTCGTTGTCTGTAATCACACCACCATTTCATCCTACTCGCCCTTCCTCCATGTCCCAGTCCATGGATTCTTCACTCATTCCTTCTATACACATGACTCACACCACCTACTTACTGTTCTAAACAAGCGACGCCTACGTCATGTTATCTCTGACTGGTTTCCCGCGCCCAGCCTCGTTCTCGCCAGCAGGTCGCCCCTGCGCCAATCGCACCACGCCGTATGCAAATTAGCCGCCATCCATCATCCGGGCTACATGGGCGCTAAGCGGAACGTAGCGGCTGATTTGCACGGGAAAGACGTGTGAGGTCTTTGGTCAGTGCTGACTAATTGCCCGGCTCAGACAGTGGAAGGGGAGGGGAGAGAGAGGGGAACTCTGGAAAGGGGTAGGACTGGGGGAGGGAGGGCCATTTCGAGGATTTCGAGGATTGAGTAAAGAGCAGGGGGTCGATCCGGGGGCTACACGGAGGAAATGAATGTAAAAGTGGGGTCCGTAGCCAATCATTCAATGAGAAGAAGGCGAGAAGTTGCGCGCGCGTGAGGGGGTCACGTGGTCAGCAGAGTTCCCTCTAGCAAGCCGATGACGTAGATCTTCTGCAGGTCATCAAGCCCCCATCACCTGCTTTGCTGACAGGTCATTATGTCTGGTGATGATCGGGTCTCTAGTCCGGATCATTGCGGTGTCGAAGTGGCCCGACATGTTCAGCGTGCAGTTCGTTCCTTGCCCGACCTCAGCAGGCAAAGCTAGCAGGCGTGGATGTCCTTGACCCTGTATGGATTTTGAACAAGTGTCTGTTTGCTTCCAACTTCTTGTAGGCCAGCAAGGTTCTTGATATGCATGTCATGAATTTGCATTGGTTTGTACAGTGTATCATGAAAATTAAACGACAAATACATCATGGAATCGTTGTCACGGTGCACAAGACGAACGCCGATGGCGGTAGGTGCAGTTTACTTACATTGGGGTTTTTCGTCCATACACACGTAATACAACCAACATCAGTCTCTTGAATTTTTCTCTGCTGCGGTCATCTTCAAGCCTCATCGATGTACATCATCATTTCGGGCGCTAACCAAAAGGTCGCGGGTTCAGTCCCCGCCTGTAGTCCCATGTTTTTCCTGAATATATCCCTCGCAGGGCTTTGGCTCTGTATGTGAACGCCTCTTGTACAACCCTCATCCTGGTCTTCTGATTTTCCACTCACAACATCAACATAGGATTCGAGATGTGGTCGCATACAACCGATCCTTACTCATAATGCTACAAGTAAGCAAAAAGTCAAAGGCAATACCAAACCGTCCCATGGTTTATATTATCTAGTGTTGTCTAAATACGCATACGAATAGTGCCTTTAAATGACGTGAAAGGACAGCTAGAAGTTTCCCATGATCCTCCCCTCAAGAATGTCAACTGCCTCTATCTTTACATCTGCTGAAGACTTGAGAAGATTCTTTAAAACAAGGATTGCTGCCAGCACGAATGACGAGAAAGTATCTGTCTGAAATGCAGGGTGCACCGCACATCTTTATCTAAACAGAAATCCACGGACCGTCAGATTCTGGCAATCGAGGCTGAAGTGCTTTCGTGATGACGTGTCGAGAAAGTCCGCTACTCTCGCTGCGCAGATCCATCAGTTGTAGGTTTGGACAAATGCTTACTAGGCACTGACTGATGCGCTTATCAGCTAGGGATAGCTTGGAATGCTCCACAAACAGTGGGGACAGTACTGATGATTCTACTACTAGAATTATCAGCAGCAGCAGCAGCAGCAGCAACAACAACAACAACAACAATAACAACAACAACAATCTAATAAAGGAACGCATTAAAGAGGTCGTGTTAACGCTCCATGTTTAAGGGGACGCAGGTATGTTAGATCCTAATGATGGAGAACAACAGTCAAATCATCGCAGGCGAACAGCTAACTGCGCTGAGGAACGCATTTTGTCTTTTAAGATTGGGATTTGGCGTAGTTGCTCGACCTGTTGGCAATTGTGTCAGACAATTGTGACAGACAATTGTGACAGACAATTGTGACAGACAATTGTGACAGACAATTGTGTCAGGCGATTGTGTCAGGCAATTGTGTCAGGCAATTGTGCAAGGCAATTGTGCCAGGCAATTGTGACAGACAATTGTGTCAGACAATTGTGACAGACAATTGTGTCAGGCAATTGTGTCAGGCAATTGTGTCAGGCAATTGTGTCAGACAATTGTGCCAGGCAATTATGTCAGGCAATTGTGTCAGGCAATTGTGTCAGGCAATTGTATCAGGCAATTGTGCCAGGCAATTGTGCCAGGCAATTGTGTCAGGCAATTGTGCCAGACAATTGTGCAAGGCAATTGTGCCAGGCAATTGTGCCAGGCAATTGTGCCAGGCAATTGTGTCAGGCAATTGTTCCAGGCGATTGTGTCAGGCAATTGTGCCAGGCAATTGTATCAGGCAATTGTGACAGACAATTGTGCCAGGCAATTGTATCAGGCAATTGTGACAGACAATTGTGACAGACAATTGTATCAGGCAATTGTGCCAGGCAATTGTATCAGGCAATTGTGACAGACAGTTGTGACAGACAATTGTGTCAGGCAATTGTGCCAGGCAATTGTGCCAGGCAATTGTGCCAGGCAATTGTGCCAGGCAATTGTGCCAGGCAATTGTGCCAGGCAATTGTGCCAGGCAATTGTGCCAGGCAATTGTGCAAGGCAATTGTGCCAGGCAATTGTGCCAGGCGATTGTGTCAGGCAATTGTGCCAGGCGATTGTGTCAGGCAATTGTGTCAGGCAATTGTGCCAGGCAATTGTGCCAGGCAATTGTGCCAGGCGATTGTGTCAGGCGATTGTGCCAGGCAATTGTGTCAGGCAATTGTGTCAGGCAATTGTGCAAGGCAATTGTATCAGGCAATTGTGCCAGGCGATTGTGACAGGCAATTGTGCCAGGCAATTGTGCCAGGCAATTGTGCCAGGCAATTGTGCCAGGCGATTGTGACAGGCAATTGTGCCAGGCAATTGTGTCAGGCAATTGTGCCAGGCAATTGTGCTAGGCAATTGTGTCAGGCAATTGTGCAAGGCAATTGTGTCAGGCAATTGTGCAAGGCAATTGTGTCAGGCGATTAGGTGCCGTGGTTCCGTCCCTGCTAAGGATAATTTGATGTTACTCTCCATCATATTCATCATCATCATCATCATCATCATCATCATCATCATCATCATCATCATCATCATCATCATCATCACAACCTCCACCACCACCACCACCACCACCACCACCATCACCACCACCACCACCATCACCACCACCACCACCACCGTCACCAAACTGTCCATAATTTCATGGTTTGATGGGAGACTTCCACACTATGTCCCTGAAGAGTATCCAACACACGGTATCAGTTTGTTGGTTCTTTGGAGAAAAGAAGGAAATTCAGTAAAGCGCCGTGCGCACGAATGCAAATTCGGTGATCCAAGCAGCTTCGAGCCCTGTAACCACGAGTCATGACGCAGCAGCAAGGACTTGATTTCGACGCTGTTTGCATAAAGATTCGAGACGCACAGGAAGTTAAAACATTGTAAAGCTACTACTCATAAAAATACAATGCTTCAGATTCAACTGCACAGTCACATCTGTAAACTTTGAACCTAGTTTTCTTAACACACCCTGACATGCTTACGCGGATATATCCATTTATGGCGATTGGTAAACACAGCTACCGATTATATCAGCGTTGACTTTGAAACGTGGGCCCTCTGAAACTTTGGCAGCCCTGACGACAGGGTGCGTACCAGCCGTGTCTGCCCTCCCATAGCGTCGTCATGCTGAGGTCGTATTGTCGATGAAGCGCCAGCAAGTTGCAAACTGACCAGCATAAATGGCGCCGAGCACGTCGCCGTTTTCAGTGAAGACGTGTGGCGTGCTAATCAGAGCAGACAAAGCATCTTCCATGAATAATTCAAAGACTGCAAGACATAAGCTTGGGTAATGCACTGTGGCGCTTACCTGGTCCACGGAGACACATCATGCACATAATTCATTGAGTCTTAGATGGGTAGACAGATTATTCCCAACGGTAATGGTGTTTCATGTTGCTTTTTTCTTTGATAGAAGCACGCTAGAAGACAATCCATTCCCAAGAAAGGAGGTGCTGAGAAGTTTTGTTATCAGACAGTAATTTGAGGAAGACCCAATCGTGCAGATAAGACGAGCATGAACGCATGATTCTCCGTCCAGAGGAAGAAAATAATTCCCGCCGAGGTCTTATTACTGGAGCACTCCTTCCTTCCATCGCGCCTACTCCTTACAGGTTGGAGATAAAAATACACCAACTGCGTCCCCCTTCGCGATTTGTACGGGGGGAATTATACAGAAAATCGAAATTTGGTTTATTCTGGTTCTAATCATCCCTAGTAATTTTGCACTCAGTGGTATGGCATAGCCTACAGAAACAGAGGGGAGTAATGCCTCATCTTTATCATCTTATTTCATGCCTCGAAAACAATTAAATTTGATAGTGCAGATAGATTCGACACGAACCAACGGAAATTAGCTGATAATGCCTTTCACTTTGACTTTGCTAAACTTTATATTTTGTAGGCAAAATCAACAAAGCTTGAAATCTTCAAGAAGCTGTTTACTTCTGTCATTAAATCGAGGTGCCACATTTACTGACGCCCGGGATTTTTCTGAAAGCGATTTGATCAGCTGGAATACAGCCCCACTCCCAATAATCATTTGGTGATCTCAACAATCTTTGCTTGTGGGGTCTTCCAATCATGAAAATATTGCATAAAAATCCCGACAACTCTTAACAACAGAACTGGCGGCAGCATTCACTAGGGGCACACTGCATTACAGAAAAAACGTGGACAAAAATAAAGCTTACCCAAAGAGACGATATCATTTTCAACTCCCTCATTAATATATTTTTTTTGTGAATTACCCGAACTAGCCATCCTCCCTTCCACTCACTGTTCTGTTTGGTTTTATTTCTAGTTTTGTTCATGCTCATTATTTGACCCTGTAAGACTTTAAGCCAACATCAAGTGTTCGCTTGCCAATATTTCACGCAGACACATCTGAGCTATGAGCTCGGATTCGAGGTGGAGTATCAGTGTTCATGACTCATTCCTCAAGTAAAAGTCCTTGTTGAACACGTTCCAAGCTGAAGTGCTAATAAAGGTTCAGAC
>JAWQFJ010018859.1:12500-27500 GCA_034096865.1 Theodoxus fluviatilis
TATTCCCTGTGGCCAGCTCTCACCAACGCTCCCCTAAGTGGCCCCTCCCCCTTTCCCGCCCCCTCCGTTCCCTCTTTCCCCTTCTCAACCTCTTTTTTTAAAATATAAATTCCCTTTCTCTTCTCTACCTCCATTTTATCATCACAAAAACCCACATCCTTATCCAAAGTCAACGTCAAAAGCCCATTCAATAAAAATGTCTATCCCATCCTCCTCCCACGCCACCCCAACACCACTCCTACTCCCCCCCTAGACAACGCCATACACACTTCCACCCTGATTTCGATTCCCAGTAATACCCCCAACCCCATTGCCAACCCATCCATGATTTTCAAACCCATTTCTACCGCTTCCCCCACCTCTATCCAATCTCATTCCCCTCCCCTCCCTATTCCCAACCCCAGTCGTAATCCTATCACAGACACCTTCCCTGGTTCCATCCCCTCTCTTTCCTTCACCACGTTTTTTTCTTCTCTCAATCATAAATCTCCAGTTCGACTTATATTACAACTTGTTCAGCAGGCCACCTACATCCACACCAACACCCCAACACGCCTCTTACCACTCCATCGCAGCTTAACCCATTAACCTAGATCCATTCCTCCCTTCCCTGTGATATATTCATCTCAATCCAGTTCAAAGTTTATTTCTTCAAAACCTCACTCCCCTCCAGCCCTCCACCCACCCTCTCCGCCCCCAACCCCCATCCCCTCGCCAGTTCTTGCCCTCACACCTTGCCCCCTTTTCCTTTCTACATTCATACCAAATTCCGGAAACCCGGACACGTGAGCCGTATGTTTCCAGAGCGGACTGCGTCAACGGAAGTCAGCTCTGTCGTCAGGACGGAAATGACGACAAAACCATGCGCAGCCAGGCAAATTTGTGACGGCTTTCTCAAAAACGAGGCCAAGAAGAAAGGCAGTCTCTTGCACCTCTCAGGAACGACAACTCTGACCGCACTGACCTCGCTCCCATCAGCGTTGTCTCCCCTGGCGGCGGGGGCGTGGCCGGAAGTTGCGTGATGGGATATGGAAAACAAACACGGCTGGACAATCTCAGCCTGACGGCTTCTGACTCACGTGATCCATTCCCCCATCTTGTTCTTTAATGCGCGCTCTTTTTCCTCTGCCTTTCATTCCCTCTTTACTTTTTGGGCGTTTTGTCCTTTCTGATTGGACAGCAAAGAGTGGCCGCACGGAGCGATTCCCCAGGGAGTTCGAGAGCAGAAGCGGGAGGTAACGGACGGAGGAGAGACAAGCAGAAACATTCCGAGTGGCCCAAACGCCATTTTCTCGCAAAATGGCCGACACACACTGTAGAACTCTTTGAGGGCCAAGGCTAATTTTTAATGGCGGGAACAAACTGCTGCACTTGCTTGCAAAGTGTAGTTGGACCGCGGTGTGTTGCTCAGTCTTGTTAGTTCATCCTGGTCTCCATTAAGACGACAACAGTTAAAACGTCTCTGCGCATTAGGGAAAGTTTGAAAATGACTGCATCACAGCCAACTTTGATAGGTAAGTGTTGTATTGATTTCACACGTGAGTAGTGGTCCACGTGGACACGTACAGTTAATCTTTTATATGGTGTTTAATTAGATAGTCTCGACGTCTTGTCTATCAACATTTTGTTGCTGTTGTTGTTGTTGTTGTCGTCGTCGTCGTTATTCCATGGAGGAAAGTTGGTAAATATTAGAGGCAAACGACAACACTGAGATACACACACATACACAGACCACACACACACACACACACACACACACACACACACACACACATGCAAAAACACTGAGAGAGAGAGAGAGAGAGAGAGAGAGAGAGAGAGAGAGAGAGAGAGAAAAGAACTTCATTGCTTAGGCCACCGGCCCAATGCAGGGCGAAGCATTTACATAACATTGCAGTGCGGCATCGGGAAGATTCTAAATAGTAATATATGGAGACAAACTGTCACTGACCAGAGAGAGAGAGAGAGAGAGAGAGAGAGAGAGAGAGAGAGAGTGAGTGAGAGAGATATGCGTTCCTCAGATAGCGTGACGGCTCTTCTTGTGCATCGATTTTCCTGACACTCTCCACTGCACATACCTCTTTGTTCTTTCCCCTCCCACCCAACCACCTAACCCCTCTCTGTGCCCTTCTCCTCCCTCTCTCCTCTACTTCCCACCTTCACCCCACTTCCCCATCATTCCTGTAGCCCCTTTTTATACTTTACCCCTTCTTTCCATGTCACTCTTGAGAAAATTCATAGAAGGGAGGGAGACGACCCTCTATCCAGACTGGAGGATAATGAGAGTTGGTATGCCTGCGCTTCCATGGAAGTTTTTTGTGCTTTCCTCTCGACCCTCTCACTACTTTGGAAGCAAGTTGAACATGTTTGACGTCTGCGTCTGTGATTTTTGCCCCCAGCAGACTTTCCCCACCGCCTGGAGTGCCAGTAGCTTGCAGTCAGGATGGCGTCGACCTGAATGTGTTTTGGTGCAGATGTCTGTGTTGCGCTTTCCAAGTTCTCTCTCTCTCTCTCTCTCTCTCTCTCTCTCTCTCTCTCTCTCTCTCTCTCTCTCTCTCTCCAACCTTTTTATTTGTTATCTAGCTCGCGCATTTACTCGGTCACTGCCACGGACACACACACAAAATTGATATGACCATGAAAGCACGACACACAAGTAACATGTAGGTATTAAGATCAACAAATTTCGCGCACTCGACTTCCGCATGTGTGTGCGTGTGTGGGTATGTGGGTGCGTGTACATGTATGTATGTGTGTATGCATGGTTGGGTGTGTATTTGTGTATGCATGGTTGCGTGTGCTAGTGTTTGTGTGTGCGTGCGTGTGTGTGTGTGTGTGTGTGTGCGTGTGTGTGTGTGTGTGTGTGTGAGAGAGAGAGAGAGAGAGAGAGAGAGAGAGAGAGAGAGAGAGCATATATGTATTTAAGTGAGCGTTTGTGTGTATGTGTGTGTGTGTATGTTCTTGTCTGATTGTGTGTGTGTATGTGTGTGTGTGTGTGAGAGAGAGAGAGAGAGAGAGAGAGAGAGAGAGAGAGAGCATATATGTATTTAAGTGAGCGTTTGTGTGTATGTGTGTGTGTGTGTGTTCTTCTCTGATTGTGGGTGTGTATGTGTGTGTGTGTGTGTGTGTGTGTGTGTGTGTGTGTGTGTGTGTGTGTCCGTTCCTTCTGGTAAGTCCCCCTCGTTGCGTATGTCATTTACCCATTTGTCCTGTCTTTTTACAGCGTCTGTCCGTGTTTCCTTCATTACACACATACATTCTCACCTTCTGCTTCCTTCTCTTCTGTCGACAGTTTCTCTGGGCGTTTTCAGACGTTTGT
Organism: Theodoxus fluviatilis; assembly: GCA_034096865.1. NCBI lineage: Eukaryota > Metazoa > Mollusca > Gastropoda > Cycloneritida > Neritidae > Theodoxus > Theodoxus fluviatilis. Next base: position 15,820 of record JAWQFJ010018859.1, read on the forward strand.
GGTGTAAAAACTTTGAGCAGTTTTAAGGCGTATGCGAGCCAACGGCACAAACCCACCTCAACGCTTCTTTCCTATTTTCCAGAAATAGCGTCCTCTTCGCCGAAAAGATCTGAAAGCATTCTTTCATGACGTCACACTTCTCAGGGCACTTCTTTATCTCCACCGTCGGAGGAGTTCCCATGGCACGTGATTTAAGACGTGCTTGGCGGGAAACAGTGCAGAGAAACAGTCTGTGTTTGTTGACCAGAAGTCACGTGATGTCTGTTGTTTAAACCACTGGGAGACGTCTGGGTCAGCTCGGCACACTCACAATTCACTCTTAGGTTCCCTAACAGCCTCCACCCCACACCCCAACCCAACCCAACCAACTAACGCCTTTTCTTTATTCCTCACCCCATCCCAGCCCAAGGTATCATTTTCTTTCAGTTAACCCCTTGTCTGCAATCCTCCTCCCTTACACGTAGGTATATTCTTCACTCTGTCTGCTGATGTCGTGTATTAGGGCGTTTAAAAGGTCCACTTGGAGTCTGTAAGCACTCTTTCTCACCCTTTCCCCACCCCTCCTTCCCACTATCATCTTGGAGACTGTGGCACACACTTTCTTTGTCTGGTCGAGAACCATTATGGAGCAGACTGTCAAACAATCATCTATTGTTTGATTCAGACTGACTTGAGAACGAGTGAGGTGAGGATGGAGAGAGGGGCAAGAAGGAAACAAAGTGAGGACAGGGTCAAAGAGACTTGTGATCGGGGCCAAAGGTCAGTGATGCCACAATTGCAGGTCACCTGGTTTATCAGCCAAGAGGCGTGTGGTCATTAAATGTCCGAGCAGGAGGTCAAAGGTGCCAAGGGAGATAAATCAAGGCTGATAAAAACGGAAGTGAGAAAGGGCAGCTTATTTACAGTCTGTTCACGCCCATTCATCGACTAGATCCAAAAATAGGAACAGGAATTAATCATACAATTAAGGCTAACTACACATTTCTGAACACAACTGCCTCTGGATTAGTTTTTCACGTGTTTGTGTGGATCAGACTGCGGATGCTTCGTCGGCATTTATACAGAAATAACTTTGTAATAGTTTTATTTTCTATTTCATTAAATTTTCTCCCATTGCTTTTCTGCATAGCACTGGCTCCGTATGTAGATCTAACTGTGAGGACGAGACAAAAACATTTTAAAATAATGTACACATCGTTATTCTGTCATATCTGTTGTGACACAGTAATCACGCACAATGTCTACATGTATAACGAAGTAGTATTCTCTGGAATTGCAGATGGAAAGCAATCCTGGTACTCATGGAAAGACACACATCAAGCGTCGTATCATTCGTCTTGTACGTCATTATCAATGTCATCCACACATCATTATCAATGTCATCCACACATCATTATCAATGTCATCCACACGTCATTATCAATGTCATCCACACATCATTATCAATGTCATCCACCACATCATTATCAATGTCATCCACAAGCCACGACAGTCAAACTGAAAAATATTCCCTGTCTAGGAAAGCAACATCGGCACAGTGGAGTAAAGAACGAAGTTTACCAGTGTTTGTTTCCAATGAGTCATGATGACAACGGTTGAAGGCTTTTTGTTCTGCTGCGATTCACTGCTCCGGTATCAGTTACGGCAATGATAAAGTGACCTCAACAGTGCAAATCCTTTGGTTACAAAATGAGCGATTTAACCAAGTGTTATGTGTACTTCTCCATCTGTTTACCTACTGATTACTTACTGCTTACAAGATTTTCCTCGTTTCTCGTTTTACATTGTCCCTCATTTTGTACATCTGCATATGGAATCAAAACATTTTTCACATCATGTAAGCCTGTTCTGTTTCTAGTCATTTTCCTGAATGAAATTCCGATAATTTATTTTAGCTATGCTTCAACAAGATTCCATAGCATTTCCTTAGCATTCTGGGAACCCGAGTCACGTGACTCTGGCACAGTTCGCAATGAATGCGTAATTCCAGCATTGCGCCAAAAATAGTTCGTTCTGATACTATTTTTTCTCCACTTTTAACAGAAATTATTCATATGTCAAAACTTGTATCCATTTCAACACAAACATTTTATTTTATCGAATAAATGCTTGTTTATTGCCTCAACAAGAGTAAGTTATGAGTTTTGTGCGAAATAGCCTTAAACCTTTTTAACGGCGTATGTCAGGGAGCAGATCGGCTTTCCCACAAGCCTCTCTGTGACATCCATTTGCATATTTTGGACGAAAACCTTTCATTACGTGATGCCAACTGGGATAGAGACACTTTCGCCGGTAGGCGAAGTCTCTAATGAACTAGACTGTTTCCGTCGCTGCTTCCCTTTCTTCTTCTTTTCCTCGCTTTCTCCTCTCTTTCTTCCGTTATTCCAGTCTCCCCTCTCTCCCTCCCCTCACTCTGTCCGTTCCCTCCCTGACCTCTGTGCTGCTGATGGTAGATGAAACTTCCCCACTGCGTTCGTGCATGCATACTCTCAACGTTTTAACAAGGGTCTGAAATAACAAGCAGCAGTTCAAGGTAGATGCTGCTCACACAGCATGTACCAGACACGCCCACTCCGTAGGCTTGTTCAGGAGGCGCAGCGCTGCGAAGCGCTGCACTGCGCTGCACGTGTTTCACTCCTGAACATCAATTTTGGGGCGTGATTCACTCAGCGCTGAGCAGCGCTGTGCATCACAGATCCGAGGTGATTCACACGATTTTCAAAATGGCGTCTTCGATCCCGCAGTGGCCGTCGATGCGTAAAATAACCCTCAGAAACATCATTTTGGGACTGGGACGGGCTTTATTTGCCCCAAGCGCTCTGTATGCGCGAGTAATGGCAAGTAAGGATGACGCAGTAGTGGCTTTATTCATGCAGAATACATTTAAACGTGCATAAACGATGTCTGTGGCAAAGAAAACACTATCTTAGCGTCTAGCAACACAACATGGGGCGCAAAAGATTTACCTCCCCTTTAACAAGTGAAGCGCTGCACTAAATCTGTAGGTGTTCAGGAGAGGCAAAGAGCGCTCAATTGCCAACATAAAGCGCTCATGCAGCGCTTTGTACTCCTGAACAAGCCTCGTGATCACCTGCATCCCGGTGCTGTGACATCACCTGTCATCGCTGACATCCACCTCAGGGAGGTTACTCGAGGTGCAGATTTCCAGCCAGGTGGTCATCTCGCTCTAGGCGTTGATAGACGTGAGACAGAAGGATGTCGATATCTACATCAGCCATGCCAGCAGCGAAGTCCTCATCCTACTGCTTTTTCACTTGAATATACCAGGGGGGGTTTTCTGCCTCCTCATATCACTTTCGTACATTCAGGGTGTCTAGCAACTCAGCAGCATACAGCGACACTCGAGTTACTACAACTGATTTGGCAGGCGGTTCTTTACTCTTGTCCACACAGAGCAACCAGCCTATTTAAGTACTGAGAAGAGTTGGTCTCATAGTTTATCCGTTTCACTTGGGAACATTAAAACCTATAACGTTCGTGTCTGTGACCAAAACTGAGATTTAGGCTATGTCTTTACAGTCGGGCATCCCTGGATTCTTTGTAACAAGTGCCGGCGTTTGTTCCAAAATATTAACTGAACAAACAAAGCAAAGGGGGGAAGGAGAGAGAGAAGAGAGAGAGAGAAGAGAGAGAGAGAGAGAGAGAGAGAGAAAGAGAGAGACAGACGGACACATAAACAGACATGTTTTGAGAGAGAGAGAGAGAGAGAGAGAGAGAGAGAGAGAGAGAGAGAGATTTTCTTGGGCGGTCTAGTATTGGAAAGTAAAATGAGCAAACAGGAGGAAAAGTTAAGAGCCTCGCTTAAACATTTTGTTATCCAGTACAGAACTAAAGCTGTACTTTTAATCAAGGTTGCTTAACATGTCCGCCTCTACAAATTAAACCACTCTGATCCTTTAGTACGGTGAAGCTGGTTTCATTAAGGTTGCTTTGCTAAACAACATCAGGTGCATTGAAACATTATTTTGCAATGCTACTGAATGAACTTCACACCAATGTTTTTAGGTCAACCAACACTCATTTTGTTTTCACGGGGGAAAATGGAGATGGAAAACATCATGATAACAGCGACAGAGATACATGAAGGCACCGACTGATGATGTGCCAAAGATAAAAGGAGAATCCGACTTTGAAAATAGAGCAAAACAAGAAAGACAGATGGATGTGACGACAATTTGCCAGAGCTTGAGTGAAACGAGCATTTGCAGAGAGCGAAATGATAAAAACTTAATGGCACGGCGTCTGTGCTGATGCTCGGGTGACGACAGACGAGAGTCGGAAAAAGCAAGACAGCTTTCCCCCACTGGCACACATCAAACACTTTTCATACACAGGTTTGCGCTGTGAACTAGCGTCCGGGAAAAGTTTCTCTGAGTATCTCCCCCTTGCGGTCCAGGAAGGGCGATAACTCGTGTCAGGCAGTCCCTGCACAACAGAGGGCGTTGTTATCATTCCAGCATGGCGGCCACAGCTCATGCTATCAGCCTGGGAGGGCTCGCCGTCAATCCAAGATGGCCGCCTCCATAAATACACATAGCGGCTGATATCACACCCCGGTGACCCGTGTCAGGCAAGATGGCCGCCGAGAGTGGACAAAGAAGGATGGGTCCGTGTGTTTTCTAATTCTCAGTGTCTGAGGAAGAGAGGGAAGAAAAAAAAAGAAGGTAGTGGTATCTAGATAGCCTCGGGCTGATAAAAGATGCCAATACTCCTTTGACCCTTCGGCATCTTCACCCACTACCCCCTGCCTACACCTAGCCATGGACTTATCTCTTAGGGGAAAGAAAAAGGAGGGAGTGTGGAAAAGAATATGTCCTATGGAGCACAAAAATAAGGACAGGGGGCTGGAATACAAAATGGGGATATCATTTTCACTGGCTTTTCCCTCTGGTCCAAGGTCAGAGGTTCTCTTTCAACCTTCAACCTTCCAAGATAAACTCGTTCACCTCCGCCTCAAATCGTACTCTGTGTGTCAATCTGTATGCTTGTGTGTCTGTGTCATTTTGTGCTATTGCGGGTTGTTTCCTTATGTTTATGTGTGTATGTGTGCATGTGGGTGCGTGCAAGCGTGCAGGCGTGCGTGCGTGCGTGCATGCGTGTGCGTATGTGTCCCTGTGTGTGTATTTGCGTGCGCACTAGTGTGTATGCGCGCGCGCGCGATTGTACGGGTGTCCGTCTGTCTATGTGTCTGGTTGTCCATGTAGGCCTATGTGTGTCTGTGTATCTGTATACCTATGAGTGTGACTGTGAGTCATTTCGTCTGCGTGTGTGTTTGTGTGTGTGTGGGTAAGCGTGTCTGACTTTGTGACTGTGTGACTGCCTGTGCGTCTTTCTCTGTGTATGTGTGTGCGTGTGACTGTGTCTCTGTCTCTCGTTGTCTGTCTGTCTGTCTGTCTGTCTGTCTGTCTGTCTGTCTGTCTGTCTGTCTGTCTGCCTGCCTGCCTGCCAGCCAGCCTGCCTGCCTGCCTGCCTGTCTGTGTGTCTGTCTGTGTGTCTGTCTGTCTGTCTGTCTGTCTGTCCGTGTGTGCCTGTCTGTCTGTCTGTCTGTCTGTCTGTCTGTCTGTCTGTCTGTTTCTATCTGTGTCTCTGTATCTTTGTCTTTCTCTGTCTCAGTCTCTTTTTTAACTCTGTCTGTCTCTCGCGACAACATCATGATCAGTTGGCTATCCTAAAAAAAACAACTCAGGAACTAATGTAAAAATATGGTGGCATATCTTCCATTCATTCGAAGGAAGATCGGATGCATGTGCCTTTTACGAATTTGGTGATGGTATATTCCACTAAGTGTAAGATCAGTTTCCTTCAACCTGCATAAACACCAATGAATGTTTCACCCCAAAATGAACTTGTTCTCCTCAGAACAGCTTGTTCGTTTGTTCTCTCTCTCTCTCTCTCTCTCTCTCTCTCTCTCTCTCTCTCTCTCTCTTCTCTCTCTCTCTCTCTCTCTCTCTCTCTCTCTCTCTCTCTCTCTCTCTCTCTCTCTCTCTCTCTCTCTCTCTCTCTCTCTCTCTCCTTCCCTTGTTGCAGTCTATCCCCGCACGTGCTAGTGATTGTGTGAGGACAACAAAGATAGTGGTCACGGATAACCCCAGCAGAGCGAACCCGACCTCGCGGCGAGAAAGTCATGCCCCCGTAGATCAGGGAAGGAGGTAAACACGTGCGAAGAGAACCCTTGTAGAAGAAGGGCTGACGATAAAACCACGGGACACCCCTCGCAAAGAATCCTTGCTTATCGTCGGGAACAAATTGACGGCGAAATTTCGCCACGGTATGCGAGTACGTGTGAAAGATCTCCCGAACTTTCAAAACTACCCCAGCAGAATCTGGTCGATTGCAAATTTCGCATTTGGTGATTAAAAAAAGAATAGTTTGAAATGAAAACGATTGCTTGTTCATGTCAATGTCGGTAAAAGAAGAGTATCTAGGGTGCATCGTAAATTGATGGTATGACGATGACAATGATCGGAGTATTAGGATCTACTGGCCTTTGTATGCTATGTGAAGCCACTGACCACGAAAATCATTACAGCTGGCTGAAGCAAGAGCGAGTCGAATCACAATTTTCCCTAGTCATTTGCGTCTTACGAATCGCGTGAGGAAACGCGGTGGGTCTATTCCTATCCTCGAGGCAAAGGGAGCTTGACAGCTTGAAGCATTGTGTTCTGCTGCAGAATGAAGACCTGTGTTCTCCCTACGGCGTTGGCCGTTATGAACCTCTCTCACCAGCTGGAACCCAGGACACAGCGCTTTCGGGGCCTGTTCCAGTGGCTCCACCAGGGACGGCTCCAAGCAGCACTAGGCGCCACCAGGGGGCGTCTGGTGCAGATGGAAACTCCTTCCTTACGTCAGACGAACAGGGGCGCGTTGCTTATGCTAGGAGCCTTGCGAGATCTTGCGAGGAATAGGCCGGTGTCAACATGACGAAAGCAGATGTAATGGCAGTCAAATGTTTGTTATATGTTGACAACGACATATTGTTTGCTAACTATATAGGCTAAGCAACGTGCCGCTTTTGTTGCTTGCATGGTCCACATCGCTTAGTCTTAGCTGCTGTCTGTTTCATCCAACCACGATGTCTCACACGACTCTCTGATGGGAATAGAGACTTCAGCGTCTAGTCTAGCTGCCCACCTCCCAGTCTTGTGTCTTTGTTCACCACACCCTGAACTTCGCCGCCTTTGTAGGCCCTGCCCATCTTTCACGGATTGGTTTCGATTCTAACAAAGAGTGACTGCAGCAGCTGGTATGTTGTCGGACGCCAGGATTGGGAGAAAATTACGTCCTCCACGAGAGGATACATTTAATTTTGAATACAAATATTACATTTTTTTACTCTGAGCAAGATTTTTAAATACTTCATGATTACAACATGATTCTAGCCAGTTTCTCAAAATGATCCTTTTGCTGAGAAACTATATATAGGTAGTTGGCATACTCGCATCCAACATTCTTCTGTATGACTGAGAATGTATTCGCAGTGTGTAGAGGAGTACCGGCATCAAACAAAGTTACGTCGCTCGTTATTCTGCAGCATTTGCACGGAAAAATAAATAAAAAATAATACTGCTCTTTTGTGCTTGATACCCTACAACGAACAAACAATGCATTCTATTGTTACTCACAAAAAGCAGAACATTAAATCGCACACGATTGTGTTTCACACTAAGTACGTAATTAAGTCGACATACCACTGCGCGATATTCCTCGCAGAAACACATTAAAAGAGGGACATAGGAGCACGGACAAAGCGTGGAGGAATCCTTGTAACGTGACCTCGCGACATTTCCCGCCACTTGTTACGGCGCATGCGCGCCCTCGATGCGGAGACTCGTGCGTGTTGGCGCCAATTAGCGGCCATGTTTGTATCCTGCTCATCCAGAAAATTGAAATTCCCGACTCGCCACTCGACAAGAGTCCCACTGCGACCCACCCTGATTGTCGCCCGCCACGAGCTCTTCAGCGCGAGGAGAGCACTTCCGCCTGCGATCGCCTCACTCGCCCGCACTGCGCAGACTCGTCACAGGAGAGGTCGCCTAGAGGGGTTCGTTTCCGTCCTCTCCACCGTCCTCTTTCACGGCGTCTCCTGGTTCTTTGGGTCTTCCATGATATCCATTCCCCCTCACCCCCTCCGAGTGCCGTGTGTCTGCCTGCTCTGGCAGTCACTTCCCTGTGTGCCTGCTCTGGCAGTCACTTCCCTGTGTGTCTGCCTGTTCTGGCAGTCACTTCCCTGTGTGTTTGCCTGCTCTGGCAGTCACTTCCCTGTGTGTCTGCCTGCTCTGGCAGTCACTTCCCTGTGTGTCTGCCTGCTCTGGCAGTCACTTCCCTGTGTGTCTGCCTGCTCTGGCAGTCACTTCCCTGTGTGTCTGCCTGCTCTGGCAGTCACTTCCCTGTGTGTCTGCCTGCTCTGGCAGTCACTTCCCTGTGTGTCTGCCTGCCTGCTCTGGCAGTCACTTCCCTGTGTGCCTGCCTGCTCTGGCAGTCACTTCCCTGTGTGTCTGCCTGTTCTGGCAGTCACTTCCCTGTGTGTCTGCCTGCTCTGGCAGTCACTTCCCTGTGTGTCTGCCTGCTCTGGCAGTCACTTCCCTGTGTGTCTGCCTGCTCTGGCAGTCACTTCCCTGTGTGTCTGCCTGCTCTGGCAGTCACTTCCCTGTGTGTCTGCCTGCTCTGGCAGTCACTTCCCTGTGTGTCTGCCTGCTCTGACAGTCACTTCCCTGTGTGTCTGCCTGCCTGCTCTGGCAGTCACTTCCCTGTGTGCCTGCCTGCTCTGGCAGTCACTTCCCTGTGTGTCTGCCTGTTCTGGCAGTCACTTCCCTGTGTGTCTGCCTGTTCTGGCAGTCACTTCCCTGTGTGTCTGCCTGCTCTGGCAGTCACTTCCCTGTGTGTCTGCCTGCTCTGGCAGTCACTTCCCTGTGTGTCTGCCTGCTCTTGCAGTCACTTCCCTGTGTGTCTGCCTGCTCTGGCAGTCACTTCCCTGTGTGTCTGCCTGCTCTGGCAGTCACTTCCCTGTGTGTCTGCCTGTTCTGGCAGTCACTTCCCTGTGTGTCTGCCTGCTCTGGCAGTCACTTCCCTGTGTGTCTGCCTGCTCTGGCAGTCACTTCCCTGTGTGTCTGCCTGCTCTGGCAGTCACTTCCCTGTGTGTCTGCCTGCTCTGGCAGTCACTTCCCTGTGTGTCTGCCTGCTCTGGCAGTCACTTCCCTGTGTGTCTGCCTGCCTGCTCTGGCAGTCACTTCCCTGTGTGTCTGCCTGCTCTGGCAGTCACTTCCCTGTGTGTCTGCCTGCTCTGGCAGTCACTTCCCTGTGTGTCTGTCTGCCTGCTCTGGCAGTCACTTCCCTGTGTGTCTGTCTGCCTGCTCTGGCAGTCATTTCCCTATGTGTCTGTCTGCTCTGGCAGTCATTTCCCTGTGTGTCTGCCTGCCTGCTCTGGCAGTCACTTCCCTGTGTGTCTGCCTGCCTGCTCTGGCAGTCATTTTCCTGTGTGTCTGCCTGCTTGCAGTTTTCCCTGATAGTCAGCTGGTTTAGACCTGTCTGTGTGTCTGTCTGTGTGTCTGTCTGTCTGCCTGCCTGCCTGCCTGCCTGCCTGCCTGCGTGCCTGCGTGCGAGCGTGCGTGCGTGCGTGCGTCTGTCTGTCTGTCCGTCTGTGTCTGTCTGTCTGTCTGTCTGTCTGTCTGTCAGCCTGTCTGCCTGCCTGTCTGCCTGTCTGTCTATGTGTCTGTCTGTCTGTCTGTCTGTCTGTCTGTCTGTCTGTCTGTCTGTCTGTCTGTCTGTCTGCCTGCCTGCCTGCCTGCCTGCCTGCCTGCCTGCCTGCCTGCCTGTCTGTCAGTTTGTCTGTGTGTCCGTCTCGATCCGTTCGTATATCTGTGTGTGTCGGTCTGTCCGTCTGTGTGTGTGCGTGAGTGTATGCGAGTGTTTGTGTGTGTGTGTGCGCGCGCGTGCGCGCGTTTGTGTTTGTGTGCGTGCATGTGTGCGCGCGTCAGTGTAAATATGACTATATAGAATTCCACACCACTTCTCCTCCAAGGTAACGACAGTAGATAATTAACGAGGTATTAGCATAACTTGGCTACTGATCAACCGAGTATCTGATGAACACCGTGACGGAGAAGAACCATTCGGAAATGCCGACTTAAGTGTTGTGCATCAGAAAACGAACGCATGAAACAAAACCAGGTCAGATTGCACTGACCTTTGAGGGAAAACCGAGTAGTCACGTGGCTTCAGCAAGCAGACCGTAAAATCGGCCATTTTGGCCAGAGCATGGCAGACTGCCGTAACTCGTGTTTGCTAAAAGCAGACAAAGGCGAAAGCCATGGTGGCAAGTCTCCTGGGAGCATAGCGTCACTGCATGTCACTCCCCAAGGGACCACGGCCTGACTGATGACACGCAAGCACCATTAGCCCTGGAAAGGCATTGCCAGACCCTCTGGCCCCTCAGCTGTGAGCGGTACTGCATGGAGGAACTCCAGTTTAATACTGAACGACAAGGCTGTGCTGCGACCACAGAACGTCGCCTATAGCGGCTTGTAAAGTTTGTAATGCAATTCTACAACATTACATTTCGTCCTTGGATAAAATAATTGAGAGCCTGTTGTTTCTTCATCATAGCTGTGTACTTCAGAAGCACAAGCTTCAAATTCGTAGTTTATTTCTCAGTTGAGGTGAGCCTTTTTGTGTTGAATGCGGAACAACGAATCTGTGTGCTGGCAAGACAGGATATACTTCGTGTGAATTCTAGGAATTGAAGGATTCAGATGACCAAGCTGCAAAATACGAGCAAGAATGACATTTTCTTTCTTGGAATATCGAACGTCGTATCTGCTCTTTGACCATGCGGTCGAGTAACCCGTAACACAACGGGATTTCTATATTTTATTCGGCGACGTTCGCAACAACCAGCGATAATACCAGAAACCGTGATGCTGTTATTGTAATGAATGATGTATAAGCAATTATCGTTGTCTTTTTTATACATCGGGACAATTATTGATAAAATGGATTGTCTTTTTGCGATCATCTTTTATCGGCCCATGTAGAAACTCAAAAACACAGCAGCGACGATGCAGATCCCGGGCAGGAAACTGGTCCGTTCTGCTGTGAGAAAAGCCTCCCTTGCCCGGTATGTGCTGTGTGGAGCCGCCATTTGTCGAGTCTCAGGAGTGGGTTCTGCTTGCATTACAACCATAGTGCCAGCAGACGAATCAGGTTTGTGGTGACATCGACCATGACAACCTCTGGACTTTGTCAGAAAAGTCAAGAAATTCCAACTTAAAACCCCGGCAGCAACAGGTTTTCACTGCTCGAGGGTTGCTTTGAGATGCAATGACAGAGGTCCTGCAAGCAGGTTGTATTTGGAAAGTCATATAGGAAAAGTGTTTGAGGGAAAACCAGAGGGTGGTGGATAAAAAGGTCTTCGTCAGCACGCTTTTAGCTGACGTGTCAAAAAGGACGTTATAAGGAGGACCAAAACTTACAAACGGAAAAGACCATTAAACCTCTAACTCTCAGAAATATTTGAGTACGATTATACCAAGTAGACAAAAACGAAACAGAATTAATATTAACTGTAAAGAAAAATATTCTGATAAAAATTCTGATCTCGGAGACTTGTTGCGATACAAAAGCTGAAACTGAACAGAAAAGGACAACGTCTTGGTCATTAGCAA
>JAWQFJ010018860.1:0-15000 GCA_034096865.1 Theodoxus fluviatilis
TATTTTGTTTCTCAACACGACGGGGATTCCCCCTGAAATGTAAGGGAGTTCAGTAAGTATATCACGAAGTATTGGATTTTTAATTCGCTATTCACACAGTCATGCAAAGGAAACTTTATTTCATAAGTGTCGCTAAACTACTCCCCAATACAAATTGAAATTATTCTAATTGGAATCAAGTCAGATGGCTTCCTTTCAAATCAGTTTAAATCGATTTGATAAAGCCAAATATATTCAGTTCAAAGGCAAGGTAAGTCGGCTAATCTTGATTATTCAAATTAAGTTCAAACTACTTCAGTTCTATTCCATTTGTGTCAGTGCGATTCAGTTCAATTCAGTTCATTTCATTTCAAATTAAATCAGTTCGATTAGGCTGTTGAGTTGAGTTCAATTCATTTTTAATTCGAATCAATTCTATTCAGTTCGGTTCAGTTTAGTTCAGGTCAATTCAGGTCAGTGCAGATCAATTCTCTTCAGCTCAATTCCGTTGTATTCATATTAATTCAATTTGGTTCGGTTCATTTGAGTCAAGGTAAATTCAAGTTTATTGAACTGAATTAAGTTTAATCCTTTCTTCCTCTAGAGTATGTATGATGCACTTACCCCGAACCCAAAATGCTGGCTACGAGACAAGACGCCAGGTCGAGACCAAGCCTGACTAAGTGTGGTTCAGGTCGTACAGGAAGGAGCCAGGAAGGGAGAGAGAGATGGATGACGAGGTCCAAGCAGGGTGAACAAGGCAAAGTAGTTCCATCGATCTCATACTGGGTCCTCCTGCAACGCCCTCCAAGGCCTGAAACTGGTCATAAACACCGCTGCTGCAGCCAGCGGCCAGGACGTTTAAGACAGTGGCGCGGTCGTCTGTGCTAAGCATCCTTTTTACAGGCCTTTTCCTAGTGTCAAGGAAAAGTGTCATCTGTGCTAAGCATCCTTTTTACAGGCCTTTTCCTAGTGCCAAGGAAAAGTGTCATCTTCTCTCTTCTCTCCCAGTTCGCCCACTGGGCAGGCTGCAGTAGTACGAAGGCACGTGCGGTTTTGACCACAGAGTTTGACGTGTGTCGTCACTCCTCTTGATTCTTCATTGACTTCGAGAGTGGAACCTTTCTTCTGTCTGATGTCATTGCATCATCTTACCTTCGTTGTCATCATTTCATTGAGGCAGTAAAACCAGGAAACTTGAACTTGGGTAGAGACACTTTTGGGAATGAATACGCGGGTTTGACCATCAGCTTGTTGGCGCACATGTGTCGGGCTCTAGATCTTGCGTGATGATGTGAAATCAAAGCTGGTCGAGGTGGCCTGCTCATGTCCCGATGCCCCACCGTACTCTCCTCGCCTGCCTAGGACCACCCTTGGCTGCGCTACTGGAGAGGGCCCATACAGCCCGCCTGCCTAGGACCACCCTTGGCTGCGCTACTGGAGGGCCCATACAGCCCGCCTGCCTAGGACCACCCTTGGCTGCGCTACTGGAGAGGGCCCATACAGCCCGCCTGCCTAGGACCACCCTTGGCTGCGCTACTGGAGAGGGCCCATACAGCCCGCCTGCCTAGGACCACCCTTGGCTGCGCTACTGGAGAGGGCCCATACAGCCCGCCTGCCTAGGACCACCCTTGGCTGCGCTACTGGAGAGGGCCCATACAGCCCGCCTGCCTAGGACCACCCTTGGCTGCGCTACTGGAGGGCCCATACAGCCCGCCTGCCTAGGACCACCCTTGGCTGCGCTACTGGAGGGCCCATACAGCCCGCCTGCCTAGGACCACCCTTGGCTGCGCTACTGGAGGGCCCATACAGCCCGCCTGCCTAGGACCACCCTTGGCTGCGCTACTGGAGGGCCCATACAGCCCGCCTGCCTAGGACCACCCTTGGCTGCGCTACTGGAGGGCCCATACAGCCCGCCTGCCTAGGAACACCCTTGGCTGCGCTACTGGAGGGCCCATACAGCCCGCCTGCCTAGGACCACCCATGGCTACGCTGCTGGAGAGGGCCCATACAGCCCAGCAGGAAGTAGTTCCAGCTGATAAGGGAGACATGGAGCAGCTCCAGCCATTGTTGTACTCTACTCTGTTCACAGAAAGTTTATTCGTTTACGATTTTTTGCTCGCCGGGACATGTTGAATTCTGTTTCTATCATTGACACAACCTCTACGTACAGGAGTTGACCATCTCAAGTGCGATGAAGATGTATCGAATGCAGTATGTGTACTTTGTATTAAATTAATTCGGTCATGTCATGTTCGTAGAAATTAGCAATGAATTTTTCATTATCACGACGTACTTCGTACACATGCCTAGCTGTCGGGCCGGCATGGATTTGTTGTTAACACTTTAAAAGGCGCGTCTGAAGTTGACATGTGCGTTATCTTAAATGTAGTGCTCCGGCCAGAACTATTTCCCTTCCACAATTTATTTCCCTCCCCCCACTCCCCCGGGGGAGCCTATAGCCTACTCGTATGTGTATGTGTCGTAATAGACTTGTCACTGGTCCCCCAAAAAATCAAGCATTGACAAGACAGTTCCTGAATCTCAAACGGTGGCATTTCAAATTACGTCTTTCTTGATACAACTTTTCAAAACCATGCCTCAATACCTTTCTCGCGTAAAATACAGGATTTGTTTTTGCACATCATTTCTCCTACAAGATGTGTGTACGTCAAACTCAAGCCAGTTTTCTAACCATTCCTTCGAACTGAAACAAAGACAAATATTGATGGGGTGCTACCGTGTGTCTCTTTGATATGCAACATGTCATCACTGACAACATGTGGTTGGAAACAAAATGTAAACCACTGCCGTCCATTCTTGACTAACTTGAGCGCTCCCTCACAATGGACACCTCTCCTGGGCTGGTTTTCACAGACGCTGACAATGCACCTCATCCTCTTCTTTCTTTCTTCAGAAAAGCAGAGGAACTGTAACTGTGCTGACTGCTCTTTTCTATCTGCACACTAGATGAAACTTTTTTCCCCACACATTATAGTATGAAGTTACCACAACATTCCTCCCTCCCTCCCTCCCTCCCTCCCTCCCTCCCTCCCTCCCTCCCTCCCTCCCTCCCTCCCTCCCTCCCTCGCTCCCTCCCTTCCATCCATCCATCCTTCCTTCCATCCTTCCTTTCTTCCTTTCTTTTTCCCTTTTGATCTTACTTTTATCTATCTTTCTTACACCTTTATCTCTCTTATATCTCTCAATCTTACATCTCTTTCTCTTTCTCTCTCTCTCTCTCTCTCTCTCTCACACACACACACACACACACACTGGGAGCATATGAATTTTGATCGGAATCACTGTCAATATCTACTGCACAGTAAATGAAACACTTCTTGCCATAGACTAAACGATAAAGTTAATGCTCCATTTTCCCTTCTTTCTTTCTTTCTTTCTTTCTCTATGTCGTTCTTCCTTTCTTTCTTTTATATGCACAAGTAATTTTCTAATTTTCTACCAATCACTCTCGACCTAATTTAATACTTCTTGTCCCAATGCCAAACTAAGAAAGAACGTCCAGACTAACACCATGACTCTGTGTTGCAGGGCGGGTTCTACGGCGCGCCTGACGATGGCAAAAAGCTCATGTCCACGGGCGTCTTCCAGGGCGGCTTCTTCGGCGGGCTGGACGACGGGCTGCTTTCCCGCGCAGACGCCATGCCCATGGACATGCCCCGGGAGCTGCCCAAGCACCATGGCGCCCAGCTGATGAAGCCCGAGGGCATGTATGGCCACACTCCCGACCTCAACGGCCACCACCACAACGTGGGGGCGTCGCGCCCGCCCCATCATTCCCAGATGGGCATGCATGCGTCTCACCCTGGGGCCTTCTGCCCCGACTCCATGCTGGAGCAGCTAACGGCGGCCAACCCCCCGGGCATGCCCCTGGGTCCCGTGCCCACTTCCATGACGGACCACCACAACAACGTGGTCTCCTCGCACCACGGCCACTCCCACCACCAGATGTACCCGCCCATGTACTCCCACCCCACCAACATGAACACCCACCCGGGGCTGGCGCCGCACCACCCGCCCATGCACCACCAAGTCGTGCACGACTCCGAGTGCGATCCCAGGGAGCTTGAGGCCTTCGCCGAGCGCTTCAAGCAGCGACGCATCAAGCTGGGTGTGACGCAGGCGGACGTGGGCTCCGCCCTGGCCAACCTGAAGATACCGGGCGTGGGCTGCCTGAGCCAGAGCACCATCTGCCGCTTCGAGTCCCTGACGCTGAGCCACAATAACATGATCGCCCTCAAGCCCATCCTGCAGGCGTGGCTGGAAGAGGCGGAGAAGCAGGCGCGGGAGAGCAAGGAGAGCGAGGGGGCGAGCGTGGCTGAGAAGAAGCGCAAGAGGACGTCCATCGCGGCCCCCGAGAAGCGCTCCCTGGAGGCCTATTTCGCCGTGCAGCCCCGACCCTCGGGCGAGAAGATCGCGCAGATCGCCGAGAAGCTCGACCTCAAGAAGAACGTGGTGCGCGTGTGGTTCTGCAACCAGAGACAGAAGCAGAAGCGCATGAAGTTCTCCGCCTCCATGAACTCTCTCACTCACCACTGATGGGCTGGGCTGGTCGTCATTCAGGCTGACGCCGATGGACCAGCCATTCTGGGGGACTTTAGGCGGACCGAGTCCGCTGAGGATCTGTGACCAAGGTCATCGCAGTCGCCATCTGCCGTGACGCCCCGCGGACGGTCCTCCTTTGCTCCTTTGAGGCTGTCCTGGCTGGTGGTGCCGGGGTGTATGGGGACTGTACAGAGCTGGAGTCAGACTTCCGGAACACCTGTCAACTCATCCCCAGGAATCAGGTGTCAGGGCCTTGCTGATGACGTCCTGCCGCGGGCCACCATCACCTTCCTCCTTCAGGGCCTCCACCTAGTCCTGCTGTGACCCTCACCGCCAGGCCTGGTGCAGGATGCAGTCTGGCCTGACTCCAGCAAGAGTGTGCGGAGCAGCGTTTGCACGTATGCAACCCATGCACGTGTGCAGTCTGTGTGCAGAAGGATCAGCAGAGCTTGCTGCTTTTTCTCCTTTGTGCGACATTCCCAGATTCCCCTCCACTGGACTGCCTGTTGGGAAGAACGCGTGGGAAAGACCCCCTCGTTTCGGGCTCCAAGCATTGGCTGCATTCCACGTTTCCTTTTGGGACTCAACAGAACGTGGCACTGGGCGCAATAAGAAATTTGGTTTGCAAAAAACAAAAGAAATGGACAAAAATTTCCAGGATGTATAATCAGGTTGAAGGGAGTGAAACCGGTCACTGGACATCTCTTTGGTTTGGATGTTTCCAAGCAGACAGACGATATTACTTGATCATGGATCTGAGCTTTTTTCGGGGCTAGCAAAGTGACGATGACTTTTGAGAAGACACTGAACTCGGCAGGTAACTTTTTGGGTTGGCAATGGGCGTCAACTTCATTCCCCATTATGATGATGTCTATAGGTATCATTCCCAAGAGTTTTTCACGTTTTCATTTTCGCCGTAGTTATTTGTACATAGAGGAGAGGACTTATTGTCTCCCAAATTTCTTGCTGTGATGTTGAGTTTTATAAGCATGTATATAAGGTACCTCGTGTATTCGATGCAAGCTACTTTCGTTAGTGTGTGGTGTCTATCGGTCTGTCTGTTTTAAAGTAGAACACTCCCCATCCCCATATGATGTTTGCAGCAAATACGTTCAGTCGACCACTGCAAATGTTTGCAGCACTACTGCTGATGATGCTATTACGACCATGACTTCTTCCACTGCTGCTACTACACATTCTACTATGACCACCACCACCACTACTACTGCCACTCATACTAAATCTGCTACTGTTGCAGATCCTACTATTGCAATATTTCTGCTGCTGCTGCTGCTGCTGCTACTTCGACCACTGCTGCTGTTGCTATTTCTACTACTTCTGCGCCTGCTCCTCCTTCTACTACTGCTACTGTAGTCGTTGCCGACATGCTGAACGGCGGTTTCCGATATCACTAGTGATACTTGCCAGCTCCATACTAGTGCTGCAGACTATGAAAAAAACATGCTGTTCAAAACCAGGCCGACAGGGGCTTTTTTCTGACGCCTGAGTTTCTGTCTCTCTGGCTTCTGCTTTGCTAATTGTTAGGTACGCATTCTCTCTCTCTCTCTCTCTCTCTCTCTCTCTCTCTCTCTCTCTCTCTCTCTCTCTCTCTCTCTCTCTCTTTCTCGGGCAAGGGTCCATGCTTGAACGGAAGCGTATATGCACACATGCATCCAAGACAAACGTCACACACACACACACACACACACACACACACACACACACACACACACACACACACACACACAAACACAAACACACGCACGCACGCACACCACTCGTGCAAAATTAATTTCGCTCATTCTTTGGTACCTCGTGCATCTCACTTGGTCAGCCGTTGTTGTGTATTTGAATTTTATTTGGACGTTTCACTGGTGTGCTAGTTGTTTCGTTGTTGTCTGTATGCTGCGTTAACATTCGTCAGCTCTTATTTGTGAGGAAGATCATGTCATGCCAGATGAACAATTTCCCCCAAACACTTTTCCTCTCACGCAATATCTGATATTAGTAGTTGAATAGCATCGAGAGCGAATACTGTGTACAGTTCATTCGTTCCTCTCTGAAAGAGTTGTACTAATAGATTTCCATAATTCCAGTATTTCGTCGCATTTTTTCCATCGTGTATTCTAGGATTCTGACTGACGCTTAGAGAACTTCTATCGGAATCGTTTCTGGCCGGGTGTGTAGAGAAAACATGCATCCTTTGACAGAACTGCAGCAGCCAAGTTTGGTTCCAACAGGTTTTTGTTTTGGACCGGTTTGAGTCAAGGCGACACTGGATAAGCAAATCACAACTGCAGCTCCATCGATTTAAAATGACCGTTATCGCCGAAGTGTTGAGAAAGGCGGTTCAAAATGTTCGAGAAAATGGAGAAGTATTATGACTTGAACGATTTCAGAGTGTTTCTACTGCATTTGCACTGGAGACAAGGCCTGTGGTTCGTGGATTATTGAGAGAAGCAGATGACTGTAAAAGCACAGAGAACGAGCGGTGTAGCGAAAACTTCTCGGCAATCTGTATCGGTATCGCGTCTCCCTGCGGTCGCAGGGAACTGTATCAATTTCCACTCATCTTGTTGTCCCTCAATTACTCACTAGCGTGCACGCAAACATGTGTTCTGAAAGATTATCAGTGTTTTCGTCATTCATTGTAAATAGGTCATTTGCATCCAATTCCGTTTCGTCCCCAGCGCTCTTCGTCAGGCACGTGCTTGAATAACATAATGTCTACGCGTCTTTTCTCCTTATAAATGGCTTGCAGATGATCACATTCATTACCCCCCCAACCCCCCCACCCACCCCCAGCCCCCCACCCCCCACCCCCATGCTTTCGGCTGTTTCTGATTTCACTTCATCACTCGTTCATTTATCTATTGACAAAATCTCCCGAATGAGTTGAAACTATTTTCTGAAGAAGTTTTTTTTGTTTACATTTTATTCGTTCCATCCCTCCCCCTCCCCCTCTTTTTTCCAACTTACACACATACTTCCTCCCTCTCCCCCCTCCCTCCCCTCCCCACTGTTTCCCCCTTGTCTTTTTGTATTTTCTCTCATTCATCTCACCAACTCCACCCCTCCCTCCTTCCATTCCCCCCACCCCCCCTCCCACCCCTCGCCCCCACCCCCTTCCGCTCCGGGCTTGCAGCTCAATAACCCAAACCCCGGGGCCTAAGTGCGACAATATCTTTTCTTGAAACGACCGTCGAAATATGCATTGTGTTTTGTAACTGCAACTTCCCCTCCCAGTCGTAAGCAATTCTACTTAACACTCCTTGCGTGTGTAACCCCGAATGCAAATACAACCGCGCCCATACGTAGCACTTCATCTGTCGGTTGCAGACTTGGTTGCCATGGCGACTGTGTACAGTGCGTGTCTGCTTGGACATCACTCTGTCTGTTTCATCCTGTCTGTTAATAACAACATCTCAAACGAACGTGGCTCCTTGTTGTTTATTTGTGTGTGTGTGTGTGTGTATGTGTGTGTGTGTGTGTGTGTGTGTGTGTGTATTTGCGTATGTGTGTGTGTGTGTTTGCGTGTGTATGTGTGTATACATGTGTGTGTATGCGTGTATACATGTGTGTATGTGTGTGTATTAGTTCGTGTGTGTGTGTGTTTGTGTGTGTGTATGTGTGTGTATGTGTGTGTATGTGTGTGTTTGTGTGTGTACATGTGTCTGTGTGTATGTATATGTATGTGCATATGTGTGTGTGTGTAAATGTGCGTGTGTGCGTGTGTGTGTGTGCGTGTGTGTGTGTGTGTGTGTGTGTAATGTGAGTGTGTGTATGTGAGAGTGTGTGTATGTGTGTGTGCAAATGTGTGTATGTGCGTGTGTGTGTGTGAATGTGGTTGACTTGCTAGATTAGTCAATGCAATGATTCGGCATCTCGCCTCTGCGACGAAGACAGACAGGCATACGGGGGGAGGAAGAGACGACAACAGGAGTAGGGCAACTGTCATCAGGAGGGGCAGCAAGAAGTTCCCTCGAAATGGCGGGATTCTGTCTCCTCATCGCAGTCTTCATCTTTCCTCTGCAGTTGTTGTTGTAATTATTACTTGATACAATGACGACGACGATGACAGTGACGACTACGACAAAGATGATAAGGACGACGACACCTCGACAACGACAACGACAGCGATGATGAATGCTAGTGTTGGTGGTCCATGCAACGATAATTACTAACACAAAGATAACTAAAATAAAATTGAAGAGATAAAGATGCAGGCCATATTGGTTCAAAATATTTTTACAACTACTCTATCGTCCTATCAAACCCCACCGCTGCGATACGTTCGACGTACTCTTAATGGCATCAAGTATTGGTAGAAAGACAGTTAAGTTTTAAAACCGTTTTCTTTCGGTGGCACTTGAGAGGATTTTTTTTTCAAGGAGTTGTAAAATAAAGGTGGTGAAACCAAAAACGTGCCATTCTTACTTTTGTCCGAACCTCTTAAAAGAATACGTAACTACAATTTCACCCCCACCCCCAACCCCTAACTCACACATCCCTCCCCCTAATCAAAGCTACTCTGGTGCAGATGTCGAGAGTAATATCTACGGAGACTAAATCAAATCTCAAATGAGTTGTCCTCGTTTTCCTAAATTCCGAGGACTGCAGCTACATCTCCCAAAAGGGTTTAATGCGGTACGCTCTGTGGGGGCTGCCTTCTCCAACTGTCATCTTGCTTTTATCAGGCTTTTTAACGGGATTGGTAGTCCAAAGCAAGATAATTCTTTCTGAAAAAAAAACACCCGAATCAAACAACGGCACACTGCTAAATGGAACAAAATACTCGAGGGAAAATGTCCACCGTGGAAAAACTTACGAAGATCACACCATCCGGGTATTCTCAGTGATCACCTTTTTCAAGCTGCGTCATGACGAAGTGGAATTTGCGTTTTACGTGACTGAACTTTGCCACTCGTCATCCTGCAAAATCCCCCGGGCCTGCATTGATGCTGTGATGCCCTGCCTGCCTGCAGCGTAATGTACTCCTTGAGGGAGGTCATCTCAGTGCACAAAGGTCGAAATCCACCGAAGCAGTACAGCATCTTTATTCTGGATAGGACCTCAACCAGGCGTCTTGCCCAACATAAAGGCGACACTGTCAATATACAAGTATACATGAATAGCACTCGTCCACTTCATTCAGCTCGAGTAGCGATATGATTCTGTTCAGACTTCATTAATGTTAACTACTACGGTTTATTCACTACCGCCATTTTGAAACACCACAGCCCACAGTTCCTGTTCAGTGGTTCAGGCGTTCCCCTGCACCATCATGGTGGCGTTCCCCTGCACCATCATGGCGGCGTTCCTCTGTACCATCATGGCGGCGTTCCCCTGCACCAGCATGGCGGTGTTCCCCTGCACCAGCCCTGCACCAGCATGGCGGCGTTCCCCTGCACCAGCCCTGCACCAGCATGGCGGCGTTCCCCTGCACCATCATGGCGGCGTTGCCCTGCACCAGCATGGCGGCGTTCCCCTGCACCAGCATGGCGGCGTTCCCCTGCACCAGCATGGCGGTGTTCCCCTGCACAAACATGGCGGCGTTCCCCTGCACCAGCATGGCGGTGTTCCCCTGCACCAGCATGGCGGTGTTCCCCTGCACCATCATGGCGGCGTTCCCCTGCACCATCATGGCGGCGTTCCCCTGCACCAGCATGGCGGTGTTCCCCTGCACCAGCATGGCGGTGTTCCCCTGCACCAGCATGGCGGCGTTCCCCTGCACCATCATGGCGGCGTTCCCCTGCACCATCATGGCGGCGTTCCCCTGCACCAGCATGGCGGCGTTCCCCTGCACCAGCATGGCGGCGTTCCCCTGCACCAGCATGGCGGTGTTCCCCTGCACCAGCATGGCGGCGTTCCCCTGCACCAGCATGGCGGCGTTCCCCTGCACCAGCATGGCGGTGTTCCCCTGCACCAGCATGGCGGCGTTCCCCTGCACCAGCCCTGCACCAGCATGGCGGTGTTCCCCTGCACCAGCATGGCGGCGTTCCCCTGCACCAGCATGGCGGCGTTCCCCTGCACCAGCATGGCGGTGTTCCCCTGCACCAACATGGCGGTGTTCCCCTGCACCAGCATGGCGGTGTTCCCCTACACCAGCATGGCGGTGTTCCCCTGCACCATCCCTGCACCATCATGGCGGCGTTCCCCTGCACCAGCCCTGCACCAGCATGGTGGCGTTCCCCTGCACCAGCCCTGCACCATCATGGCGGCGTTCCCCTGCACCAGCCCTGCACCAACATGGCGGCGTTCCCCTGCACCAGCCCTGCACCAGCATGGCGGCGTTCCCCTGCACCAGCCCTGCACCAGCATGGCGGCGTTCCCCTGCACCAGCCCTGCACCAGCATGGCGGCGTTCCCCTGCACCAGCATGGCGGCGTTCCCCTGCACCAACATGGCGGCGTTCCCCTGCACCAGCATGGCGGCGTTCAAAGTTCCCCTGCACCAACATGGCGGCGTTCCCCTGCACCAACATGGCGGCGTTCAAAGTTCCCCTGCACCAACATGGCGGCGTTCCCCTGCACCAGCCCTGCACCAGCCCTGCACCAGCATGGCGGCGTTCCCCTGCACCAGCATGGCGGCGTTCCCCTGCACCAGCATGGCGACGTTCCCCTGCACCAGCCCTGCACCAACATGGCGGCGTTCAAAGTTCCTCAGATCCTCTACAGGTATCCTCGGACAAGGTGCTTCATTCGAATGTCATCTCCCACCGAGAATTTAAACCGCTTACTGGGCGTTACACAACGGCGATCGGGGGTGAAATATTCTAAAATTAATTTCCTCCAACAAGGGACAAAACGAAGCCTAATGATATTGTGTTTTAAAGAAAAAGAAAGCAGCCAAATTCACCGATCTTATTGTTTAATATGTCAAATTCAGTAAATGAATAATTTTGCTGCCATGACGTTTAACTTTTCTTTTTCAAAGAATACCTTGGCAAAACGCCTAGCTGTGGAATATGATGAAACACATCCAATGGAATACAACGACAAAAACAGGAAAACACGCACACACATACACACACACACGCGCGCGCGCGCAAACTCGCGCCCCGCGCGCACACACACACACACACACACACACACACACACATTTTTAAGTAAGTTGTATCCTTTTGGTTCTTTGTGCCATGCTACAGTATGAGTCAAACTTTACTACAGGAGGTCGAAAAAAGAGTTAACATCACGTGACTGACAAAGCGGATGTTGTGAAGGAGAGCTGCATTTTGAGTCTCTGAGACCCGGAAGGTCAGACAGAGGCAACGCAAGGAGGATTAGAGTACGCGGGATCCTTAGGGGGCCATCCCGGCATGCCCAGCTCCCTAGGGTGCCACTGCCCGAGGCGGGAAGTAGCGGGCGGCAGCCAGGGGTCAGGTTGCTCCGCCAAAATCAGCCTCCGTCACGCAGGAAGGTAACCGGACATCAAGCCGGACGCAAAACCACCTCGAACTCGTCCAAACACGCTCTAATCCTCCCTCGCACGCACACAGAGACACAGAGCTTCACCTGCCTGTCGGCTGGAGTTTGCAATGTGAAGTTTGGAGCGACATTGCGAGAAATGACCAACTGGGTTGAAGTGTGTACTGGTCAAAACTTTGACATTTATGTTCATGAATGAAGGACGAAGGAAGGAAAAATGGATTGAAGTTTCATAGCGTATCAGCGTTTAAAGGTTGTACAAGGTAATTGAGTACGAAAATCAGTAGAGTTGGTTTAAACGAGTTAGAGCAAGTTAGGTAATCATTTCCATGGTTCTTCGCCTTGTGCGAGCACACAGATGGTCTATTTTTACCCCAACCCACAGCATGTTCACACCAAGTCACACAGCTGCTGATGTACGAGCATGTTCACACCAAGTCACACAGCTGCTGATGTACGAGCATGTTCACACCAAGTCACACAACTGCTGATGTACGAGCATGTTCACACCAAGTCACACAACTGCTGATGTACGAGCATGTTCACACCAAGTCACACACGCAACTGCTGATGTACGAGCATGTTCACACCAAGTCACACACACAACTGCTGATGTACGAGCATGTTCACACCAAGTCACACACACAACTGCTGATGTACGAGCATGTTCACACCAAGTCACACACACAACTGCTGATGTACGAGCATGTTCACACCAAGTCACACACACAACTGCTGATGTACGAGCATGTTCACACCAAGTCACACAACTGCTGATGTACGAGCATGTTCACACCAAGTCACACAATAGCTGATGTACGAGCATGTTCACACCAAGTCACACACACAACTGCTGATGTACGAGCATGTTCACACCAAGTCACACACACAACTGCTGATGTACGAGCATGTTCACACCAAGTCACACAACTGCTGATGTACGAGCATGTTCACACCAAGTCACACACACAACTGCTGATGTACGAGAATGTTCACACCAAGTCACACAACTGCTGATTTACGAGTATGTTCACACCAAGTCACACAACTGCTGATGTACGAGCATGTTCACACCAAGTCACACAACTGCTGATGTACGAGCATGTTCACACCAAGTCACACACACAACTGCTGATGTACGAGCATGTTCACACCAAGTCACACGACTGCTGATGTACGAGCATGTTCACACCAAGTCACACAACTGCTGATGTACGAGCATGTTCACACCAAGTCACACAATAGCTGATGTACGAGCATGTTCACACCAAGTCACACACACAACTGCTGATGTACGAGCATGTTCACACCAAGTCACACACACAACTGCTGATGTACGAGCATGTTCACACCAAGTCACACACACAACTGCTGATGTACGAGCATGTTCACACCAAGTCACACAATAGCTGATGTACGAGCATGTTCACACCAAGTCACACACACAACTGCTGATGTACGAGCATGTTCACACCAAGTCACACACACAACTGCTGATGTACGAGTATGTTCACACCAAGTCACACAACTGCTGATGTACGAGCATGTTCACACCAAGTCACACACACAACTGCTGATGTACGAGAATGTTCACACCAAGTCACAGAACTGCTGATTTACGAGTATGTTCACACCAAGTCACACAACTGCTGATGTACGAGCATGTTCACACCAAGTCACACACACAACTGCTGATGTACGAGCATGTTCACACCAAGTCACACACACAACTGCTGATGTACGAGCATGTTCACACCAAGTCACACACACAACTGCTGATGTACGAGCATGTTCACACCAAGTCACATAACTGCTGATGTACGAGCATGTTCACACCAAGTCACACAGCTGCTGATGTACGAGCATGTTCACACCAAGTCACACAACTGCTGATGTACGAGCATGTTCACACCAAGTCACACAATAGCTGATGTACGAGCATGTTAAAAAAGGTAAAGGTGTGGTTTTTTATAGCGACTTACACCCTTTGTCAGGGTCTCAAACCGCTTACACTTTACCCCCTGATCACTGGGCATCTTCATCAATCCTCACTGGTACCTCACAACAAACATAGTGACAGACATTTAAGACACACACAGTCAGGTACCAGCACCAACTCCGCTCCCTGGGGAGTATTCCAACCCGATGCTGGCGCTTGGCCGCATACAAGGGTTAATCGCACAACGTTTTTGCCAATATTGCCCTCACAGGTACCCGGTTTTACTCCTGGGTGGGGAGAAACAATGCGAGTTAAGCATCTTGCTCAAGGATGCAACTCTGGAAACCGCGCAGCTTCGAACGCCGTACCCACTGGCCGCAAGCGACTGTAGGTCCAGCGCGCTAACCACTCGGCCACAGAGCCCCACCAAGTCATACAACTGCTGATGTACGAGCATGTTCACACCAAGTCACACAACTGCTGATGTACGAGTATGTTCACACCAAGTCACACAACTGCTGATGTACGAGCATGTTATTGCAGAAATAATGGCGGCAACACTTCCATAAAGATGGGAACGCTCTTTCACAACCAAACACCACACATACCGTACACTCTCATTCCTACATTTACACGCAGGTGATGGTTATTCTTCGTGTCCGAGGACTATCTTTTTTTTTGTTTACTGCAATTCATCAAACAAGGAGGTTCTCTACAACCCGAGTCTGATGACGTAGACCCTGGGGCGGTGAGGGCCCCGGAAGTCGGTCGTTGTGATCGCTTCCTGTTTTGCGCAGATACGCGCAGATACGCACATATATATAACAAGCACACGTAATCGCACCCAAAAAAACCTGACTTTAGAGTCTCCAACAGCGCGTGTCTATCAGACCCTGGGTAAATGGAGAGGGGGGGGGGGGGGGGGGGGAGGGAGGGAGGGAGGGAGGGAGGGAGGGAGGGAGGGAGGGAGGGAGAAAAGGAAGGAGGGAGACACAGGGAGGGAAATCTGACCTCATGGGTCCCGAGGGAGGAGGGAACCCAAGGGAAGAGCTAAGCGGCTTGGCCATCGCTTCATAATGGTCGATAATCC
>JAWQFJ010018861.1:12500-17500 GCA_034096865.1 Theodoxus fluviatilis
AGCGCGGAGAATGGTTCTACACTAACCATTTAGCAAATATAAAATTGTGTTAAATAAGTGTCTTGCTTGGACAGAGAACTGTAGCAAATTTGTCTTGCTATTCTCTAATTTGAGTTTCAGGATTCTGAAGATTTTGAAATACAGAAACCACTTTTGCGTGAGGTAGGTACAATATCGCTTCTCTGACTTTTGTGGTTTTATTTCATCAATGCAACTCAACTACATTTGTTCTTTGGGTTTCTTCTCCTCCTCTCGCACTCCAAATATTGCCATTGCTATGAGTGTAAGTGCATATCATTGATTAATTCGTGCATTTCTTTCCTGGTGAAACCATTCATCGGTCTGTGTTTGCAAGAAACCATTGGGTCGGACTATCTATATCAACATACCAAATTGTCAAGATCCAAGCAATGTGATTTTTGGGGTTTTGAACTCTTGAGCTTGTCCAGAATATTTCAAATGTGAAGTCTACACTTTTGATTTAGATGCTGTATTTTTCTGTGAACTTTATGATTTTTCTTTAAATGATATCCATACGCACTGATGACTTACATCAAACTGTCTGCCAAGTTATACTGGCTTATACTTTGTTTCGAGCACAGCTGTGAAGAATGTACACTCTTACCATATTTCTTTTGGCATTTGCTTCCCATGCGCATTTCCTGTGCAACAGGCAAGGACCCCAAAGATGACCAGCTTCTCAGGACTTAAACAGGTACAGCGTAATTGAAGCTTTCATTTTTTGCACTTACTACTTCCCTTTACTGCTTCCTGCGTGTGATCATGTGTGACTTTTTATTCGTGCGTGCTTCTGTTTTCTTTAGTAAAAGTTTGACTTTTGTTGTTGTTCGTTTTAAATTCTCCTTTGATGATTTCAAAGCAAGACCCTGGATGCTACCCTCGTAAAAATCTGCACCAGCGGAGACGACCCACGGCTTCACATGTTTCCTATTCCAAAAGACCATAGATTACGTTGCGAATTGCGGCTGCTGTGTCCCACGACATCCACCATGTAGTCTGGATTTGGCGCCTTCCGACTTTCATCTGTTCGGGGCCGATGAAGGATGGACTACGTGAGCAATATATTCTTAACAACGACGCAGCCATCGCTGATGTGAAAAAGTGGGTCGCCTCCGCTAGTGCAGATTTTGACAAGTGCGGTATCCAGGCTTTTGTTTACCGCAGGCGAAAATGCACAGCAAGTGGTGGTGACCTTTTGGAAAAGTAGCGTTTTGCAGCCGAAAGCTTGCTCTACCCAACGGTGTTGTTGTGCTCTCCGTATCTGTTTTATTTTCCATGAAAATAAATAGGTGGCATTACTTTCCGTGCGTCTCTCGCATGTTCGCGTCTCAGCATCTCTCTTCTCTCTTTGTTACCTTCTCAGCATCTCTCTTCTCTCTTTGTTACCTTCTCAGCATCTCTCTTCTCTCTTTGTTACCTTCTCGCTGTCTTTTGTATCTCTATGTGACTGCCTCTGTGTGATTGTATCTCTGTCTTTGTGAATCTCTCTCTTCTCTCTTTGTTACCTTCTCGTTGTCTTTTGTATCTCTATGTGACTGCCTCTGTGTGATTGTATCTCTGTCTTTGTGAATCTCTCTCTTTCTCTCTTTGTTACCTTCTCGCTGTCTTTTGTATCTCTATGTGACTGCCTCTGTGTGATTGTATCTCTGTCTTTGTGAATCTCTCTCTTTCTCTCTTTGTTACCTTCTCGCCGTCTTTTGTATCTCTATGTGACTGCCTCTGTGTGATTGTATCTCTGTGCTTGTGAATCTCTCTCTTTCTCTCTCTTTTTCTCTCTCTCTCCCTTTCGCTCTCTCTCTCTCTTTTGCTCTCTCTCTCTCTATTAGTTTCTCTTTCTCTCTTTCTCTCTCTCTATCTGTCTCTCTCTCTCTCTTTTTCGCTCTCTCTCTCCTTTTCGCTCTCTCTTTCTTTCTCTCTGTCTCTTACTTTCTCTTTCTCTGTCTCTTACTTTCTCTTTCTCTGTCTCTGTCTCTCTCTCTCTCTCTGTCTCTCTCT
This sequence comes from Theodoxus fluviatilis, assembly GCA_034096865.1. Taxonomy (NCBI): domain Eukaryota; kingdom Metazoa; phylum Mollusca; class Gastropoda; order Cycloneritida; family Neritidae; genus Theodoxus; species Theodoxus fluviatilis. The sequence goes on from JAWQFJ010018861.1 coordinate 14,517, forward strand.
ATGTATCTCTCTCTTACTCTCTCTCTCTTACTTTATCTTTTTCTCTCTCTCTGTCTCTGTCTCTCTCTCTGTCTGTCTGTCCGTCTGTCTGTCTGTCTGTCTGTCTGTCTGTCTGTCTGTCTGTCTGTCTGTCTCTCTCTCTCTCTCTCCCTCTCTCTCTCTTTTCCTCCCTTTTTCATTAACTGTTCCCCAGCGTGACAGGGTTGCCAGAGAATCAAACAGGCCTCGACAGCTGCTCTCACGGAGTGCACGGAAAAAGTAACTTCCTGTGACTTTTACAACACAGTAGCCAGTCATAGTGCGTCCTCCACGAACTTCGCATTGGTATACTTCGTATCTAAATGAGGGTGCGCGCGCATCACAAGAAAGTGACGAGAGCGTAAAATCATGTCAACACAAACGATGGCAACACATGCTTCGGCGTGGATGCGTTGACATGCATTCGATGTGTAAACTGTAGGAGCTTTCACGATATATTAATGCATTCAACATACACCTTTGATAAATTAATGCTGTGCATGGCTTATATTTTCTTTGGATGGGTTGCTAGTATCCCGAAATAGAGCGTTTTGTGAGCGAACCGGCAACACGTCGGCCATTGAAATTTGCAAATAGTTGGCGAGTTCACCTCTTGTCGTGACCTCTACGCATGCGCATTAGTTCGTCACTTTCATGTGATGCGCGCGCACCCTCATTTAGGTACGAAGTATACCAATGCGAAGTTCGTGGAGGACGCACTATGACTGGCTAGTGACTAACTGGTTTCCGAGCATTTCGATCAGGCCAATGGTGGATGCTTGTTTTGATAAATTCTGTCATTCACGCCGTGTTTTTTCGCGTTATTAATAAAATCATGTGTAATGGGCCTGCAGCCTTCACGAAACAAATGTGTTCAGTTCCGCTCTCTCTCTCTCTCTCTCTCTCTCTCTCTCTCTCTCTCTCTCTCACACACACACACACACACACACACACACACACACACACACACAAACACACACAAACACACATGCACACACACACACACAAACATATACACATATGCACACAAACACACACACATACACACATGCACACACACACACACACACACACACACAATGCATGTGCACGTGTATTACACCGTCACCGTGGCCTTTGTTCGTGTCGTTGCTGAGACACACTGAAGGTAGCTGTAACGCTACTTTCAGAGGATGCAGGGCAGCCCGCCCACTGCGCCAGAGGTTGGGAAGGGAGAGGGAACCAGGGCTGACATCCCCAAGATCGAGGTGCCACCATTTTGTGTATTGAATCAGCTCTGTCGGTTCCAGCTCAACAGTTCTCTAGTTTACAAACAATCCTTCCATCCTGTACCTGTTAATCCATCGCTCAGTCTTGCATCCAACCAGCTGTTTGACTGTCCTTTCGTCTGTCCATCTTTCCGTCAGTCCTTCCACCCACCCACCAATTCATCCATCATCTATCCATCCGTCCGTTCGTCCGTCCGTTTGTCCGTCCATCCATCCATCCATTCTTTTAATATTCTACTCCCATCCATCTCCCGTGCCTTTCAATCATTATTCCTTTTCCATTCATCCGTCCATCCGTTAACATCTAATCATGCATCCACCCACTCATATATGCATCCATCCAATTATCCAAGCATTCATCCATGCTTCCATCCACCCGCGCATCTATCCATACTTTCATCCATTCATCCATCTGCACAACAATCTGTCCATTTATTCTTTTTTAGAGTCATCTTCCCCTCTTCCCTCCTTTCTCCTCATTCATACATCTACCCGTACCCTAGTCATTTCATCAGTCCATGCAGTCATCGCTGCATCTCGTTCCTCTGTTTGTCTATGTTTTGGCATTCTTGTAAAGCCTTCACTCCACCTTAATCGATACTGTATTCGTCAATTTTATACATCTTTATGTCGGGATATTTGAATAAACCCATATATTTTCTTCCCTTTTCAACTTTATCTACAATACATACCAGTTCCTGGCAGCCCAAGCCCCACTGTTCTCCCCTCTTGCATGGGTACACGGTCAGCGAGGCGCAGTGCCGTGGTTCTATCCCTGGGACGGGAAATATATGGATTTATTCATATATCCTGACAAAGCTAAACTGGCAGCAACCCCATTTACAGGCACTTCCCTTCCCTTTTAACCTATCTATTATATATCTTCATGTCGGTTACACAGTCGTGGTAATTACTCTGTCAATGACCACCTGATACCGCTATTCGTGTTTATTGCCTGCTTTAAAGGAAGCGTGTTGAGTTATGGATGTTTTTAATACAACGTTCGAGAACATTTTCATATAAACAGTGGCATACTTGAAAATACCGACTTCTGCCAAATAAGTGGTATATTAAACATTTCCCGATACACTGACACCAAGATGCTGTCGTACTACGCCCCACTTTAAACTTAGTAGTCACGCTAGTAACGTACTACGTCACGAAATCCAAGTCACGCGACCAATTCTACTCGTTCACTCGAAAGCGAGTTCACATTAATCGGCTTCAATCACCAAATTTCACTTTTCTCAACAACAGCAACAGCAACAAAAGTAATTCAAGCAAGACGTGTAGCCTGAACCTATCTTCTTTGCTGATTTGCTTCTGAAAAGACTCAGCCCTTTTCCTTTGATCAGTACATCTGTGTGGTGTTTGGGAGTGGTCAGCGTGCTGGACCTACGGTTGCTTGCGGCCTACGGGTACGGCGTTCGAAACTGGGCGTCATCCAGAGTTGCATTCGTGAAAAAGATGCTTCACACGCATTTCCTCTACCCACTTAGGAACAACGGATACCTGTGAAGGCTTAGCTGGAAACTTGTGAAAAAGAAAAACCAAGGCGCGTTAATCCGCAGTCTGTTTGTATGATCCAAAGGAAAATAAGATGGCAGTGAAATGGAAATAAGAGTAGCCCGCTGACCAGGGTGTAAAATTGTGCTGTTTGAGCACTCACGACTGCGTGAAATGTTGTAATATAAAATA
>JAWQFJ010018861.1:22500-30411 GCA_034096865.1 Theodoxus fluviatilis
AGTTTTACGTGCCAGAAGTCTTGGGCAATGGCTGGCGTTTATTCAGTGATTCCTTCGTGTTATTCTGCTCCAGGGGCTTAAAGACGTTGTTACCAAAGAAGCGAAACGTGTGCCCAAATCCGACTCAAGTGTGGTAGGTGGTATACCATAATGGGCTACCTTTTTGTTTAGCAATTTCCATTTCATCCATTCATTATTGGCACGTACATTACATTCCGCCACAAGGACAGCGATTTCGTTGCTCAACAACTCTTGGTGAACTATTTTATCTATGATATGATAACCTCTTACTGTTGTTTCGCCTTTTCTGCTGTTACATCTGCCATGTCCATAATTTTAACTGTATACCATTTTGTCTGACGATATAATTTTCCTTAAGTGACACGTCTTTGTTTCAAGTATATTTGAATTCTCTGTTCCTACAAGCTGCCTACATCTGAGGCAACTAGAGCAGCTCGGGCAAAACTCAGATCCCAAGGCAGGGAGGTAAGTGCAGCTTTCTGTCTCTTTACCTGCTGCAGTTCATACACAGCTCTCTGTCTCTTTACCTGCTGCAGTTCATACACAACTCTCTGTCTCTTTACCTGCTGCAGTTCATACACAGCTCTCTGTCTCTTTACCTGCTGCAGTTCATACACAACTCTCTGTCTCTTTACCTGCTGCTGTTCATACACAACTCTCTGCTCTGTTTGTTTTCAAGCTACGTACTAATTGCTTGTCTGACTTCCATCTGGTCTATGTACATGCGTGTTTCTCATGTCTGATTTCATACCAGCCAGTTACCGATTTAATCACGACCTGTCTGTTGCCAAATCTTCTTACTAACCTTCCTTACCGACGAGAATCTTAGTTTAATTGTCCACACATTCGACGTACACTAACACGAAGAACGAACCTATGCTGCCAGCACCACCTTTAATGTGGCGAGCAATGGCGAAAGTCCTCAAAATGAAATTCAAAAGCACCTCCTGTGTTTGAAGACATATACTAGTATTGATGCAGTCTATTCCAACTTACCCATCGAACTTTCTTTTCTTCCGCTGCTGTGTGACATGTATAAAGATAATCCTACTTCACCTATCTTTTATCGTTCGCCCATCTATTTGCCCATATCATGCCAAATGTGTACAATGCGCCAACAAGCCAGAGTGTTTCCTTGGCAATTAGAGACGCGTTTCTTTTAACAAGCTGTTATAAATTCATTAACATACATGTGTACGAGCAAGAGGTAAACGATGACCAGATTAATATAACATTTCCTGTTAGCAAGCAAAGCACTATGGATCTGTGTACCTATCCATATTTTGACACTTCTCATTGGACCGTTTCCGCATCGCTGTGCTTTTTGTGCGTGTGGATGGCATGCATAGACAAGATCATTCTCACGCCGTTTGCCGAGATGTAACTGTTGATTCAAGCAGGTAAATTAGGCCAGTCAACAAGGGCACATTTTAAGCTATGCGTATGATCACTGTGGGTAATTTCGATGCCCTGATGACGTGTGTTCGTTGCAGCTGCCGATATCAGAAGCAGAGGAATGGACTTCGGGAAGAAAATCGAAGGTGAACATACCACAGTGCTGTCTCCTGCTTCGTTTTGAGTAAGACACATCAAGATAAGTTGGTTCGACGTCTGCCATATTTTTAGACATTGTCTTCTATGTGGTAATAAAGCAAATACGTCAGGCGTGTGCAAAACAGACAGGCAGGCAGGCAGGCAGGCAGGCAGGCTTAAAAAGGTGGACGGACTGACGTACGGACAGACAGACAGACAGGAAATAGATGAGGGAAACTGACGACAACGACGACTGCAACAAGGATGATAAAACGGCGATTACGAACCAGACACATGTCGATGAAACATCAACTTTTTAACCACGTGGAAGATGCTTGTAACGACCCTAAGTATGAACCGACCCTAAGTATGAACCGGAAATCGTCGCAGAGTTATCTGCCCGGTACTCTTAATAATTCGACTCTAAAAAGAGACGGCACCCGCCACTCCGCCTGACTGACTTGGCACACCCGGGGAGTTATGCTAAGATCCGGCCGCGTAAATATATCTGCGTTTTGTGACAAACGTCTTGCTCGGCGGTACTGTACTCCATGCACCTTAACGGTGCGCGTGATTCGGGTGTAATCTTAAGCTAAACGACGTTTATTGGCGCTGCTGAAATGGTCGAAGTCGGAAACATTCGGAACGTCGTTTAGCTTAAGATTACACCCGAATCACGCGCACCGTTAAGGTGCATGGAGTACAGTACCGCCGAGCAAGACGTTTGTCACAAAACGCAGATATATTTACGCGGCCGGATCTTAGCATAACTCCCCGGGCGTGCCAAGTCAGTCAACGGTCGCGTTTTATAAAACCAGACTACAAATAGACTACAGGGAGGTGACTCCCATATTATTTCCAGCAGGGGAGACGGCTTTTCACGGGAAAAAACTTTTTTGAACGCTACATTATGTGTTAAACGGCACAAATGCACCAAAAACACAAAAACTCGTAAAGCAACTAATGCGTCGTTTGTCGGGATATATTCCATGCGAATAACAGGTGCAGGAGCGGTAAATCGCATAAAGAGAGAGCCGAGCAGATAACTCTGCGACGATTTCCGGTTCATACTTAGGGTCGGTTCATACTTAGGGTCGTTACAATGCTTCGTGAATTTGATATCTTTTCTGACGGTTGAGAAATGACCACTTCCCTGTGTGTAGAAGCACGCACGTGTATGTTTTACGTTGGTTTTCCTGGATGAGAGGCAAGAAGCAGAAATAAAAAGGATTGCAGACGAGGAACTCCGCTTTGAAAACCGTTTTAAGCTCTGAGTCAGACTGACATTTCAAAACGTTTGAGCCAATAAATGTACAGAAAGTTGATCCCTGTTTCCAGCAGTGCCCCATTGTGCTCCATCTGAGCGGCTCTCTCAGCTGCAACAACAGAGAAGTTATTCAGGGTTTTTTCAAATTAGATTGTAAATGGCTGAATCACGTATGAATCCTTTTTAAGATACAGGTTGAGATAGGATAAAGAAATGTAAACATTGCACTCAGCGCGGAAAAACAGCAGTCACTACCGTATAACTTTCGCAGGGCTTCCGCCTGGCTTCTTCAGCTTTCCAACTGACGGAAGTGACTGAAGAATAATATAATATTTAGCCATCACACGTGAAATACAGTTGTATACGTACTCGTATTATAAAAGCCAACATCACGATTTCAAGATAAAAGGCGTTTCCATTTAAACACTGGGCTAATTTTCAAATACATTTTCTTATCTAAAGATCCGACCTAGTTTATTCGTACTTAAAATGAGCATTCAGAAAATACATCTCTATTCAAAACATGTTTTTTGTTGTCTGAATAACGTGTCTAACACTCATCTACAGCGTTTTTTCATCGTCTACTTGCGTTTTCTTGCCTTTAGTCACATAATAATGTTGCATTAACGTGTTAGTTCTGCAAGGATAAAAGGCATGATAGATTGAAAAAAATGCTTCGGATGTCAGAATTGCTTTATATCAGTCATCTATTACTATTGATCGTCTATTAGCCTTTACGTCCTTCTCATAATAAAACAATGTTCTATGAACCTGATATTTCTAAGAAGAAAAAAAGAAAGATATGATTATTGAAACATGTGTTTTCAAAGATTTCAACATTGTGGTAGCAACACTCGATTATCATCATGAATCGTTTGTTCGCCTCCTCTTGTTTTAGTCCTATAACCCCCTGCGGGCTGGAGGTAAAAACTAGGCCCAACGCGCCGTCCTACGCTATTCAGAAAAGGCAAATAACGAGAGAAATTGAAATTTGACTTGCACTACCTATACACCAGCTCTGTTGGTGTTCGTGGTCAATGGCCTTACATAGCCCAAACATGTTGATAGGCCTTAAAATTGTCTTTACTCATGTATTCATTCATGTATTCATTCATGTATTCATGTATTCATTCATTCATTCATTCATTCATTCATTCATTCATTCATTAGTCACAGAGAAGTGTTCTATGAAATTACATGCTACATTCAGCTCGTGCGATTCATTGCAACTGTGTTCCAGATTGTGGATGTGAGGGTCCCAAGTCGAACGCCAGGAGAAGAAGTCCCAAAGGTTAAGTTTTTCTTCGAGTCACTTGTCTTTCTGCTCATCCGCAGGTCATGCCTGCAGCTTTTCCTTTTCACGCTTCTTTTTTCCTCGTCTGCAATTCTGCACACACACACACACACACACACACACACACACACACACACACACACACACACACACACACACACACACACAACACACACACACACACACACACACACACACACACACACACACACAACCATCGCTGTATTGGTTACACCAGCCCTAAAAAGCGTCCTTGCTTTAGTGGAGCCCTATTTGTTTCCCATTGATGCGTCTGTATCTTTGTCAGTGTTTCGTTTATAAGTCATGGCTGTTTTCACATTTACCTACGGCAAGTGTCCAAGGCAGTATAAAAATAGCTACGAGATAAAAAAAGGAATAGGATTTAGAGGAAAAGGTGAAGGCGGAGTTGCAATGGAGAAGACATGGATTAGGAAGAGATGGAACAAATTCAAAGAAACTGGTACGAAATTAATGTTGTCTTCTTTAATTTCATAAGTAGGACAACTTTCTTATTGGTGTGTAGCTGTGTCTTTTTTCATCTCAATGCTTTACGTGTACGCAGAGATTATGTGGATACTGTATATGTGGAAGGGTGCAGAATTCACTCGCAACTCCCACTTCCTATCATGTGTTTTACTCCGTATCATGTATTTAACTCCCTACCATGTTCTTTACTTTGGTAGGGAGTGAAATACTTGCTAGTGGGTGAAACACAGGGAGTGGAAAGTGCTAGTATAATTATTCTGCACCCTTCCACATATGTGAGGCAGGAAATCAAAAACATGGATTTTGACTTTTGACAAGAATACAAATTATCTACCAAGTGGGTCCTGTGAATACTTTTAACAAGAGTTTGAAATATTAGTGCACTGAGTGGGAGATAGTTTTTTTTCATGGTGCTCTTGTTCAGTGGTCAGAGCACGTCCGCTGTTGCTGGTTGGTGGCCAGTTCGAAGCTGCGCAGATCCTGGAGTTGCATCCTCGGGCAAGGCGCTCAATGTGCATTCTCTCTCCACCCAGGAGTAAAAGCGGGTGTGAGTGAGGATAGTGATGGCACACCATAGTGCGATTAACATTTCAACGGGGCCGTGAGCCCTTATCAGGTCCGAAAACCCCTCAGGGAGTAGTGATGGTCGTCCTGTCTGTCTGTCTGTCTGTCAGAGTTTGTCGTCGGGTGCCAGTAAAAGATTCATCAGATGGCCCGATAATACCTAGGTGATATGTAAAGCGGTTTGAGACCTTTATGTTCGTAATAAGTCACCAATAACTATAACCTTGCATTCTATGAAGCTGCTGGAAACGGGAACGGAAATACTGACACCCCGAAAGTTCAGGCGGCGACAGACCAAGGTAAAGGAAGTGTTGATAACGTGGAAGCTCTTGAGACTCTATCCGTAAACATTTCTGCATCTTTCTCTGCCTCCATTTGCCAGTCTGACCAACAGTAACCTCTATCAGGACAACGATGAAGTGTCGTTTTTTAAATGTTTATCTTGCACACATAAAACAGCACCATGCCGGTTGTTTTTCCATTATTTCTCCCATTCTGATGTTGGAAGTGTCTTTTTCATTTTCAATAATGTGTTCATGCTATATAATCATTTGGGTTTATTTCTAGAATTCATAAGATATTCTTCATACGATACGTAACTTTTCCTTCCTTGTCTTTATACGTAACATTCCTGCTGCAGTTGCCAGCATTTCTGTCTCCATGTCTTCGACTCTAGTGCATGGATCACATCTCAACACTCTTCCTGTCTTTGTCTTTTCCGTATGTGTCAGTCCTCTTCTCTCTCTCTCTCTCTCTCTCTCTCTCTATCTCTCTCTCTCTCTCTGTGTGACTCTGTGGGTCTCTCTGTCTCTCTCTGTGTCTCTCTGTCTCTCTGTCTCTCTCTCTCTCTCTCTCTCGTTTGTCAGTGTGTCTGTCTGTCTGTCTGTCTGTCTGTATGTCTGTCTGTGTGTCTGTCTATCTGTCTGTCTGCTTGTGTGTCTGTGAGTCTGTCTGTCTGTCTGTCCGTCCGTCCGTCTGTCTGTTAGTATGAATGTGTATCTGTCTGTGTGTCTATGTGTCTGTTTGTGTCTGTCTTTGTCTCTTTGTCTCTGTTTCTGTCTCTCTGTCCGTCCATCCGTCCGTCCGTCAGTCCGTCAGTCCGTCTGTCTGTCTGTCCGTCATTCTGTCTGTCTGTCCGTCCGTCCGTCCGTCCGTCAGTCAGTCAGTCAGTCCGTCCGTCCGTCCGTCTGACCATCTGTCTGTCTGTCTGTCTCTGTCCGTCCGTCTGTCCATCCGTCGTTCCGTCCGTCTGTTCATCCGTCTGTCCGTCCGTCCATCTGTCTGTCTCTTTGTCTGTGTGTCTGTCTGCTTGCTGCCTGCCTGCCTGCCTGCCGGTCTGTCTGTCTGTCTGTCTGTCTTTCATTCTTTCTTTCTTTCTTTCTTTCTGACTGCCTGTCTGTCTGTCTGTCTGTCTGTCTGTCTGTCTCTCTTTCTGCTTTTTTGCCTCTCGGTTTGCCTCTCCGTCTGCCTCTGTTTATATATGTATCTGTGTTTGTGAGTGCGTGCGCGTGCGTGCTTTTATGTTTGCTTGCGCAAATGTGTTCCGTTTGACGGTAAGTCAATATAATGCGTTTCCTAAATGTGTCCAGAAGGCATAATGTAGACTTGTTTCTTGGTCAGCTCATAATGTGTGACATTTGCATGCAATGTTTGCAGATGCTGACTGAGGACAGACAGGAAACTGATGATCAGACTTTGAAAGAACAGGCGCTAGAGGTAAACCTCCTGCAGCAAAATTCCCCATGTGTCTGTCTCCCAGTTCGTTTGTGTATGTCTTATCCGACCATGAACAAATGTTGTTACTACCACATTTTAGAGACACGAGTTCGAAAATTAACGAAAATGAACGACGTAAATAAACTATATTAGCTCCTCAACACATCACACACAAAAACCGCAACAGTGAATATAGGTTTTCCCCCGCAATGAATGTTAGGATTTTCTTCACTGGTTTGTTATTTTCTCCATCACCATTTTACTATTCCAAGAACATACTTCTTAGGACAAAGTAATGCACTTTCTCATTATACATAATGTGTTTTTTCCATGCGATGAGGAACTTACTTACTTTTGAACGATGTCATAGAAAGCTGATGTATATTTGATTTTGCACCCCTGTTGGGTAAAATGAGCCTTGCCTCTGTATTTGTCTCTTATCGTTTTACGCCAGTTTCGACAGGAATGTATTATGCATAGTTTCCCTATGCCAAGTCATGCATACCCATCCTGTAACTAAACTTCTTGAATATTCATGGGTTTCAAGCTTTCGGGAAAATGTTCCCTCGTGTTTTCTCTTCGGACAATGATTTAATGGCTATCATATTAAATTGTTTCGCAGTGTATCATCCAGTCGAACATTTCATTTTCGGAAGTTTATGTAAAGCAATGACGAGCAGCTTTGTGCAAGAGTTGAATGTTGACTTGTTTCCCAACCTTTAAAGATGCATTCGTTCGTTCGGAAGATTTTCCAGCGGGAAACTCTGAGAAGTGTGCTGCGCCAACCCAAAGCCTCAGGAGAAGAGGTAAGCAGAAAGGGGCATCATGACCTTTGCAAGCTGATCGTTACACCCTGTCCAGGCATGTTCTTTTGTAACTTGCTTGGTTTCACTGTTACAGCAGGTGCAAATTGCGTATTGACTTCAGTAGATAACAATATACACTCTCTCTTTCTTCGATGTATTATGTAATCTAATTTGACTCATTCACTGCCTCGCCTTTTTATTTT
>JAWQFJ010018862.1:0-13254 GCA_034096865.1 Theodoxus fluviatilis
CCACCATTGCAAGCACCACACGCCACACCACTGCACGCCCCACCACTGCACGCACCGCACGCCCCACCACTGCACGCACCACCATTGCAAGCACCACACGCCCCACCATTGCAAGCACCACACGCCCCACCACTGCACGCACCACCACTGCGCGCACCGCACGCCCCACCACACGCCCCACAACTGCACGCCCCACCACTGCACGCACCACCCCTGCACGCACCACCCCTGCACGCACCACCACTGCACGCACCACCACTGCACGCACCACACGCCCCACCACTGCACGCACCGCACGCCCCACCACTGCACGCACCGCACGCCCCACCACTGCACGCACCGCACGCCCCACCACTGCACGCACCGCACGCCCCACCACTGCACGCACCGCACGCCCCACCACTGCACGCACCGCACGCTCCACCACACGCCCCACCACTGCATGCCCCACCACACGCCCCACCACTGCACGCCCCACCACACGCCCCACCACTGCACGCCCCACCACACGCATCAGCACTGCACGCCCCACACGCACCAGCACTGCACGCCCCACACGCACCAGCACTGCACGCACCACACGCACCAGCACTGCACGCACCACACGCATCAGCACTGCACGCACCACACGCACCAGCACTGCACACCACACGCACCAGCACTGCACGCACCACACGCACCAGCACTACACGCACCACACGCACCAGCACTACACGCACCAGCACCGCACGCACCAGCACCACCAGCACCAGCTGCACCAGCACTACCCGTACCAGCACTAGTCGCACCAGCACTAGCACTACCCGCACCAGCACTAGCACTACCCGCACCAGCACTACCAGCCCCAGCAGTACCAGCACTACCCGCCCCAGCACTACCCGCCCCACACGCACCAGCACCACACGCACAGCACCACATGCACCAGCACCACACGCACCAGCACTAGCACTACACGCACCAGCACTAGCACTACACGCACCAGCACTAGCACTACACGCACCAGCACTAGCACCACACGCACCAGCACTAGCACTACACGCACCAGCACTAGCACTACACGCACCAGCACTAGCACTACACGCACCAGCACTAGCACTACACGCACCAGCACTAGCACTACACGCACCAGCACTAGCACTACACGCACCAGCACTAGCACTACACGCACCAGCACTAGCACCACACGCACCAGCACTAGCACTACACGCACCAGCACTAGCACTACACGCACCAGCACTAGCACTACACGCACCAGCACTAGCACTACACGCACCAGCACTAGCACTACACGCACCAGCACTAGCACCACACGAACCAGCACCACACACCAGCACTAGCACCACACGCACCAGCACTACACACACGCACCAGCACTAGCACTACACGCACCAGCACTAGCACTACACGCACCAGCACTAGCACTACACGCACCAGCACTACACCTCCAGCACTACACGCACGAGCACTACACACACCAGCACTAGCACTACACGCACCAGCACTAGCACTACACGCACCAGCACTAGCACTACACGCACCAGCACTAGCACTACACGCACCAGCACTAGCACTACACGCACCAGCACTAGCACTACACGCACCAGCACTAGCACCACACGCACCAGCACTAGCACTACACGCACCAGCACCACACGCACTAGCACTAGACGCACCAGCACTAGCACTACACGCACCAGCACTAGCACTACACGCACCAGCACTAGCACTACACGCACCAGCACTAGCACTACACGCACCAGCACTAGCACTACACGCACCAGCACTAGCACTACACGCACCAGCACTAGCACTACACGCACCAGCACTAGCACTACACGCACCAGCACCAGCACTACACGCACCAGCACTAGCACCACATGCACCAGCACTACACGCACCAGCACTAGCACTACATGCACCAGCACTAGCACCACACGCACCAGCACTAGCACTACACGCACCAGCACTAGCACTACATGCACCAGCACTAGCACTACACGCACCAGCACTAGCACTACACGCACCAGCACTAGCACTACACGCACCAGCACTAGCACTACACGCACCAGCACTAGCACTACCACCAGCACCAGCACTAGCACCACGCACCAGCACTAGCACTACACGCACCAGCACTAGCACCACACGCACCAGCACTAGCACTACACGCACCAGCACTAGCACTAGCAGCACCAGCACTAGCACTACACGCACCAGCACTAGCACTACACGCACCAGCACTAGCACTACACGCACCAGCACTAGCACTACACGCACCAGCACTAGCACTACACGCACCAGCACTAGCACTACACGCACCAGCACTAGCACTACACGCACCAGCACTAGCACTACACGCACCAGCACTAGCACTACACGCACCAGCACTAGCACTACACGCACCAGCACTAGCACTACACGCACCAGCACTAGCACTACACGCACCAGCACTAGCACTACACGCACCAGCACTAGCACTACACGCACCAGCACTAGCACTACACGCACCAGCACTAGCACTACACGCACCAGCACTAGCACTACACGCACCAGCACTAGCACTACACGCACCAGCACTAGCACTACACGCACCAGCACTAGCACTACACGCACCAGCACTAGCACTACACGCACCAGCACTAGCACAACACGCACCAGCACTAGCACTACACGCACCAGCACTAGCACTACACGCACCAGCACCACCCGCACCAGCACTAGCACTACACGCACCAGCACTAGCACTACACGCACCAGCACTAGCACTACACGCACCAGCACTAGCACTACACGCACCAGCACTAGCACTACACGCACCAGCACTAGCACTACACGCACCAGCACTAGCACTACACGCACCAGCACTAGCACTACACGCACCAGCACTAGCACTACACGCACCAGCACTAGCACTACACGCACCAGCACTAGCACTACACGCACCAGCACTAGCACTACACGCACCAGCACTAGCACTACACGCACCAGCACCACACGCACCAGCACTAGCACTACACGCACCAGCACTACACGCACCAGCACTAGCACTACACGCACCAGCACTAGCACTACACGCACCAGCACTAGCACTACACGCACCAGCACTAGCACTACACGCACCAGCACTAGCACTACACGCACCAGCACTAGCACTACACGCACCAGCACTAGCACTACACGCACCAGCACTAGCACTACACGCACCAGCACTACACGCACCAGCACTAGCACTACACGCACCAGCACTAGCACTACACGCACCAGCACTAGCACTACACGCACCAGCACTAGCACTACACGCACCAGCACTAGCACTACACGCACCAGCACTAGCACTACACGCACCAGCACTAGCACTACACGCACCAGCACTAGCACTACACGCACCAGCACTAGCACTACACGCACCAGCACTAGCACTACACGCACCAGCACTAGCACTACACGCACCAGCACTAGCACTACACGCACCAGCACTAGCACTACACGCACCAGCACTAGCACTACACGCACCAGCACTAGCACTACACGCACCAGCACTAGCACTACACGCACCAGCACTAGCACTACACGAACCAGCACCACACACCAGCACTAGCACCACACGCACCAGCACTACACACACCAGCACTACACACACCAGCACTACACACACCAGGACTAGCACTACACGCACCAGCACTAGCACTACACGCACCAGCACTACACACACCAGCACTACACACACCAGCACTACACACACCAGGACTAGCACTACACGCACCAGCACTAGCACTACACACACCAGCACTAGCACCACATGCACCAGCACTAGCACTACACGCACCAGCACTAGCACTACACGCACCAGCACTACACGCACCAGCACTACACGCACCAGCACTACACGCACCAGCACTAGCACCACACGCACCAGCACTACACGCACCAGCACTAGCACTACACGCACTAGCACCACACGCACCAGCACCAGTACCACACGCACCAGTACTAGCACTACACGCACCAGCACCAGCACTACACGCACACGCACCAGCACTACACGCACACGCACTACACGCACACGCACCAGCACTAGCACTAGCCGCACCAGCTCTACACGCACACGCACCAGCACCAGCACTACACGCACACGCACCAGCACCAGCACTACACGCACGTGCACTACACGCACCAGCACTACACGCACATGCACTACAAGCACCAGCACCACACGCACCAGCACTACACGCACCAGCACCAGCACTAGCCGCACCAGCACCAGCTCTACACGCACACGCACCAGCACCAGCACTACACGCACACGCACCAGCACCAGCACTACACGCACATGCACCAGCACTACACGCACATGCACCAGCACTACACGCACCAGCACTACACGCACACGCACTACACGCACATGCACTACAAGCACCAGCACTACACGCACCAGCACTACACGCACCAGCACTACACGCACCAGCACTACACGCACCAGCACTACACGCACCAGCACTACACAGCACCAGCACTACACGCACCAGCACTACACGCACCAGCACTACACGCACCAGCACTACACGCACCAGCACTACACGCACCAGCACTATATGCACCAGCACTACACGCACCAGCACTACATGCACCAGCACTACACGCACCAGCACTACACGCACCAGCACTACACACACCAGCACTACACGCACCAGCACTACACGCACCAGCACTACACGCACCAGCACTACACACACCAGCACCACATGCACCAGCACCACACGCACCAGCACTATATGCACCAGCACTAGCACTACACGCACCAACACTAGCACTACCCGCACCAGCACTAGCACTACCCGCACCAGCACTAGCACTACACGCACAAGCACTAGCACTACATGCACCAGCACTAGCACTACACGCACCAGCACTAGCACTACACGCACCAGCACTAGCACTACATGCACCAGCACTAGCACTACCCGCACCAGCACTAGCACTACCCGCACCAGCACTAGCACTACACGCACCAGCACTAGCACTACACGCACCAGCACTAGCACCACACGCACCAGCACTAGCACTACACGCACCAGCACTAGCACTACACGCACCAGCACTAACACTACACGCACCAGCACTAGCACTACACGCACCAGCACTAGCACTACACGCACCAGCACTAGCACTACCCGCACCAGCACTAGCATTACACACTAGCACTACACGCACCAGCACTAGCACTACACGCACCAGCACTAGCACTACATGCACTAGCACTAGCACTACACGCACCAGCACTACACGCACCAGCACTAGCACTACACGCACTAGCACTACACGCACCAGCACTAGCACTACACGCACCAGCACTAGCACTACACGCACCAGCACTAGCATTACACACACCAGCACCAGCAATACCCGCACCAGCACAAGCACTACACGCACCAGCACTAGCACTACCCGCACCAGCACTAGCAATACCCGCACCAGCACTAGCACTACACGCACCAGCATAGCACTACACGCACCAGCACCAGCACTACACGCACCAGCACTAGCACTACACGCACCAGCACTAGCACTACACGCACAAGCACTAGCACTACACCCACCAGCAGTAGCACTACACGCACCAGCACTAGCACTACACGCACCAGCACTAGCACTACATGCACCAGCACTAGCACTACACGCACCAGCACTACACGCACCAGCACTAGCACTACATGCACCAGCACTAGCACTACCCGCACCAGCACTAGCACTACATGCACCAGCACTAGCACTACCCGCACCAGCACTAGCACTACCCGCACCAGCACTAGCACTACACGCACCAGCACTAGCACCACACGCACCAGCACTAGCACTACACGCACCAGCACTAACACTACACGCACCAGCACTAGCACTACACGCACCAGCACTAGCACTACACGCACCAGCACTAGCACTATCCGCACCAGCACTAGCACTACACACTAGCACTACACGCACCAGCACTACACGCACCAGCACTAGCACTACACGCACCAGCACTAGCACTACATGCACTAGCACTAGCACTACACGCACCAGCACTACCCGCACCAGCACTAGCACTACACGCACTAGCACTACACGCACCAGCACTAGCACTACACGCACCAGCACTAGCACTACACGCACCAGCACTAGCATTACACACACCAGCACCAGCAATACCCGCACCAGCACTAGCACTACACGCACCAGCACTAGCACTACCCGCACCAGCACTAGCAATACCCGCACCAGCACTAGCACTACACGCACCAGCATAGCACTACACGCACCAGCACAAGCACTACACGCACCAGCACTAGCACTACACGCACAAGCACTAGCACTACACCCACCAGCACTAGCACTACACGCACCAGCACTACACGCACCAGCACTAGCACTACACGCACAAGCACTAGCATTACACCCACCAGCAGTAGCACTACACGCACCAGCACTAGCACTACACGCACCAGCACTAGCACTACACGCACCAGCACTACACACACCAGGACTAGCACTACACGCACCAGCACTAGCACTACACGCACCAGCACTAGACGCACCAGCACTAGCACTAGCAGCACCAGCACTAGCACTAGCAGCACCAGCACTACACGCACCAGCACTAGCACTACACGCACCAGCACTAGCACTACACGCACCAGCACTAGCACTACACGCACCAGCACTAGCACTACACGCACCAGCACTAGCACTACACGCACCAGCACTAGCACTACACGCACCAGCACTAGCACTACACGCACCAGCACTAGCACTACACGCACCAGCACTAGCACTACACGCACCAGCACTAGCACTACACGCACCAGCACTAGACGCACCAGCACTAGCACTACACGCACCAGCACTAGCACTAGCAGCACCAGCACTACACGCACCAGCACTAGCACTACACGCACCAGCACTAGCACTACACGCACCAGCACTAGCACTACACGCACCAGCACTAGCACTACACGCACCAGCACTAGCACTACACGCACCAGCACTAGCACTACACGCACCAGCACTAGCACTACACGCACCAGCACTACACGCACCAGCACTAGCACTACACGCACCAGCACTACACGCACCAGCACTAGCACTACACGCACCAGCACTAGCACTACACGCACCAGCACTAGCACTACACGCACCAGCACTAGCACTACACGCACCAGCACTAGCACCACACGCACCAGCACTAGCACCACACGCACCAGCACTAGCACTACACGCACCAGCACTAGCACTACACGCACCAGCACCAGCACTACACGCACCAGCACTAGCACTACATGCACCAGCACTAGCACCACACGCACCAGCACTAGCACTACACGCACCAGCACTAGCACTACATGCACCAGCACTAGCACCACACGCACCAGCACTAGCACTACACGCACCAGCACCAGCACTACACGCACCAGCACTAGCACTACACGCACCAGCACTAGCACTACCCGCACCAGCACTAGCACTACCCGCACCAGCACTAGCACTACACGCACCAGCACTAGCACTACACGCACCAGCACCAGCACTACACGCACCAGCACTAGCACTACACGCACCAGCACTAGCACCACACGCACCAGCACTAGCACCACACGCACCAGCACCAGCACTACACGCACCAGCACCACACGCACCAGTACTAGCACTACACGCACCAGCACTAGCACTACACGCACCAACACTACCACTACACGCACCAGCACTAGCACTACACGCACCAGCACTAGCACTACACGCACCAGCACTAGCACTACACGCACCAGCACTAGCACTACCCGCACCAGCACTAGCACTACACGCACCAGCACTAGCACTACATGCACCAGCACCACACGCACCAGCACTAGCACTACACGCACCAGCACTACACGCACCAGCACTAGCACTACATGCACCAGCACCACACGCACCAGCACTAGCCCTACACGCACCAGCACCCCACGCACCAGCACTAGCACTACACGCACCAGTACTAGCACTACACGCACCAGCACTACACGAACCAGCACTAGCACTACACGCACCAGCACTACACGCACCAGCACTACACGAACCAGCACTAGCACTACACGCACGAGCACTAGCACTACACGCACCAGCAGTAGCACTACATGCACCAGCACTACACGCACCAGCACCACACGCACCAGCACCACACGCACCAGCACTAGCACTACACGCACCAGCACTAGCACTACACGCACCAGCACTAGCACTACACGCACCAGCACTAGCACTACACGCACCAGCACTAGCACTACACGCACCAGCACTACACGCACCAGCACTACACGCACCAGCACTACACGCACCAGCACTAGCACTACACGCACCAGCACCAGCACCACACGCACCAGCAGTAGCACCACACGCACCAGCACTAGCACCACACGCACCAGCACTAGCACTACACGCACCAGCACTAGCACTACACGCACCAGCACTAGCACTACACGCACCAGCACTAGCACTACACGCACCAGCACCACACGCACCAGCACTAGCACTACACGCACCAGCACTAGCACTACACGCACCAGCACTAGCACTACACGCACCAGCACTAGCACTACACGCACCAGCACTAACACTACACGCACCAGCACTAGCACTACACGCACCAGCACCACACGCACCAGCACTAGCACTACACGCACCAGCACTAGCACTACACGCACCAGCACTAACACTACACGCACCAGCACTAGCACTACACGCACCAGAACTACACGCACAAGGTTCACAGTCAAAACAGCAAAATTGAAAACTGTTCGAAAACCACCAAACCACAATGTTCATAATCTAAATCACTGACGATTGTTCTCAGAAGGTTAGAAAGGCCTCAGACAAGAACACATGCACTTGGATGGGGACTGGGACGCCAAGACATCGGGCGATGCAAGTACGGCACACAGTCACAGGTAAGCCCATGGACGTCCTCTGAGCATGCCGACTGCACAGCCTGACCGTTTCCTAGCAACGGATCCACTGCCCGTGTGTGAGAGATAGCGCCGCACTACCTGCATGTTTTATGAAAGGCGAGACACGTTTGTTATGTTAGGTACCCAGCCCATTTGGGAATAGCTATATCCTAGCTCAAAACAAAAGTCAGTTTTATAAAGCTGTACAATTCACGTCATTGCAGTTCTAATCCACTCGATGACACGTTGCCGTGCAATGATGTCTCAATGAGGCCTCATCAAAAGCGCTCGACTTAGTTAACTCTTCATTCAAAACATGTGTCGAAACAAATTACTTCCCGCAATCATACGTTTTATTAATAAAACTTCACACCACAATTCCAATAACAATTTGAAACGAACAATCAACTACACGAACGAGGCCATGCATTCTGTGAGTGTTGCGATCGTGTGCGTGTGTACGCGCGTGCCGTCTTCTTAGCAAATGAGATGTTAACGAAATTTGCATGAATTATGCATTTCGCTACTGAATGTGACCCATACCATTCATATCGTTATCCAGAAGCTATGATGAGTGACATTGTCGCAATAGGAAAATTGCGCTAAGACATTATATAAAGCAACACATTATGATGGGGCGTTCAAAAGGCTTCACGGCCTACATCTAGCCTCTCAACTGCTACTACTACTACTACATAGAGCGAGTGGTGTCTCTCCAGCGAAATGGAGCTATAGCCCTTTTCAGTGGACTCGTGACCATAGGCTGACAGTCACACTTTTGACATCTTATTTTTTAAACAAGAACGGCAAAGCCCACACGATTCACATGCTGAGAGGATGTGAAAAATGGCTGTTTTTTAGACAACATTTACGGTCCCTGCGACCTTGACCTTGAAGCAAGGTCAGTCACTATGTATGTTTTTTTGACGCCTTGTCATCATACACCATCATGCCAAATTGGGTGTTGATAGGCTTACTAGTCTCCTAGAAAAATCCAACATTAAAGTTTTTTACGGAAGCCCGGACGCCCAGACGGACGACACGGGTGACCTAATATAAAAGTATAACATGTGTACTACAATGTTATGAAGTTTGAAAGAGTTATCTTCCATAGTTCAGGGCCAAGGTCACTTCAAAATATGTATACAATCAAACTTTAAGAGCTCCTGTGACCTTGACCTTCAAGCAAGGTGAATCAAACTGGTATCAAAAGATAGGTATTACTTTGCCCTATATACCATATATAGGTCAGATATCCAATCTCAAAAACTTCAGAGAACATTGGGAAAATATGAAAAATAGCTGTTTTTTAGACAACATTTATGGCCCCTGCGACCTTGACCTTGAAGCAAGGTCAAGTCACCATGTAAGTTTTTTGACGCCTTGTCATCATACACAATCATGCCAAATTGGGGTGTGGATAGGTCTTATCGCAATTCCCTCCGAGAAAATATTTGCAAGTCGTTAAAGTTTTATACGGCACGACCAGGACGCGCCCCCTCAGTACCGTGGACGGAAACCAGGGTGCCAAGAGTGACACATAGACCCTAACACTTGCTGTCTGTAGCGCTTCTCCGGCGGGGGGCCATGCGTAGTCAATATAGTGCATTTTGTCTTGCCATTAAAACTACCACCTCATACAGTCCTCTTTCCGTCCTGAAAGTAAAAGACGATCCGAGGGGGCTCTGATTTTTTTTTTATTCTTTTTAACTGTCCTAAGTGGACGCTTCGAGATCGCGAAGTGTTAGGCATAGAACATTGTCCCAAATCAATGATCCTGATTATTTGGACCTAAATGCTCTCGTGTTGAGAGTCTTGCAAATTTCTCCAATCGGAAAGGCGCGGCTTCATCACGCAGATTGCCAAACTGTTCAAAACTAGCCATTATACTTTGCACCAAAATACCTCAGCTTAAAATAACCGGCCCCCTTAAATACTGCTATTTGTTTTTTTTTCATTTTACCTATCCTGCTAGAATCGACAACCAAACCTTTTGAGAAATTCTGACTATAAACACAAATTTCAAAACCCTTTGATGTGAGCCTCATATTCCGTTAAGTGGCGCGTGGTCACATAAGGCTGGAGGAATGGTTTATTGTAGGGGTAGTATTTGGGAGGAATGTATATGGGGGTATCGTGTGGTTTTGGAGAGTGTGGATAGTTTGAATGAGTCGGATGGGGGGGGCATCTTGGTGGGAGGGGGAGTGGGTGGGGCGGGGGGGGGGGTGGGGGGAGGGGACGTGGAATGGGTGGGGGTGTGGGTGGGTGGGGGGGTGTGGGGGGGTCGGGGGGGGGGGTTGTGGTTGGGTGGTGGGGGGTAAGTGGGGGGGGGGGGGGGGGGGGGGGTGGGGGGGGGGGGGGGGGGGGGGGGGGGTTGGGGGGGGGGGGGGGGGTGGGGGGGGGGGGGGTGTGGGGGGGTTTGGGGGGGGGGTGTGGGGGGGTGGGGGGGGGGAGGGGGGGGGTGGGGGGGTGGAGGGGGGGTGGCCGCCACGGGGTGGAAGGTTGGTGCGTCGAGGCTCAGGTGGGGGGGGCGGGCGTGGGGGGGGGGGGGGGGGGGTGGCGGGGTGGGGGGGGCGGTGGGGGGGGGGGGGGGGGAGGGGGGGGGGGGGGGGGGGGGGGGGGGGGGGGGGGGGGGGGGGGGCGGGGGGGGGGGCTGGGGCGTGGGGGGGGGGGGGGTGGGGGGGTGGTGGTGGGGGGCGAGTGTCAGGAGGGCAGCGGCAAAGGGAGGCAGGGGCGTGGGGGGGTGGGGGTGGGGGGGGATGTGGGGGGGGATGCCGAGAGGAGAGGTGTGAAACGTGGGTGGGTTCGTGTGGCAGTTGGGTGGGGTGTGGGGGAGGGGGGGTGGTGGGGGGGTGGGGGGGGGGGGGGGGGGGGGGGGGGGGGAAAGGGGTGGGGGGGGCGGGGGCAAGGGGGGGTGCGTCGGCAGGCAGATGGGGACGGTTTGGTGGGGGGTTGGGGGGGGGGGGCAGCGAAGGGGGGGTTGGGGCGTCGGGGTCGGGGGGGTGGGGGGGGAGGTGGGTGGGGGGGGTTGGGGGTGGGGTGGGAGGTGGGGGGGGTGGGATCGGCGGGGGGAGTTGGGGGGGGGGGGGGGGGGGCTGAAATGGATGCTGGGGGAGGGGTGGGTGTGGGGGGCAGGTGGGTGACGAGGTGGCGGAAGGTGGGGAGAGGTGTGGGGATCGGTGGGTGGGGGGTGAGGGGGGGCTTGGATGGGGGGTGGTGGGTGCCGTGGTGGTGGTGGGGGGGTGGGTGGGGGGGGGGCGGTGGGTGGGGTGGGGGAGGTGGGCGGGGGGTGTGTTTGAGTGTTGGGGGGAATGTAGGTGGTGGGGTGTTGGCATGTGGGCATATTGTTGGCGGAGTGTGAGGGTTGGTGGGTTTGTGTGTGGGGGGTGTGTTTGGAGAGGGGGCTGGAGGGGGGGGATGGCGGGGTTTTTTTTGCTTTACGTCACTTTGGAGCGATTCACTACTTCGCTTGGGGACTTGGATTGTGCGGGGAGGTGTCCTGTCTTCTAGCTTCGCTTTTACTTTCGTATTTTGTTCGTGCACTCGAGAGCATTCAAATGTAGCTGTAGGACTCATTAGTTCCATACTCTTCTTCTTTACCGAACAGTTAAAAAATATCCATTTATCTTAATATGAAAATAAAAAATCATAACTTTAAAGATAAAATGATAAAATTTACTTTCCTCCCTTTTTTTCTTTCTTTTTTTGGTTATTATATAGTTGTTTCCCCTGTTTGTATTAAAGAAATAATTGCCTATTTAGCCTCACTGATAATTTCTGTTCTATAAAAAAGTAACAATTCTTTCCTGCGAGAGATTAAAAAAAACACACAGAAAAAAAAACTCCTTCTATGCAGAAACATCTCCGTTTTTCTTATGATTTCTAGTTTTTTACTTTTCTTTCTTGCAACTTTTTCATCCTGGATGGGGCCGGGGCCCACAACTATCTGGTCCACCGTGGCCTGGACTAGTATCCACCGGCTGTTACTGGTAACTAGTACCATGAATTACAGTGCCTCCAGAGAGAGACACGTCCTGCCTGACCTGCGCGAGGAAGCGATTCCGCCTCTCTACCCATCCGAACTCCTCAAGATCTGCTCTTCTCGTCACTGCCCGTTCATCCCACCTCTCCTCCTCCTCCCCCCCCTCTACGCTATCTCTCTCCGTCTTCGGTTTCCCGATATGGGGGCCAGTGTCTTTCCCCTATTCCTACTCTCATGCGTCTAGTGAAGTACTTAGAGTAATTGGCTTCATGCGGGGTTTACCCCCCAACTCCCCAAGCACAATGTCACTTG